>LZPO01066546.1:72199-94073 GCA_001675575.1 Neotoma lepida
AAAGAGTTAGGTGGAAGATACAGAGATGAACATGATTAAAATTAATAAAACATTAAAAATAATGACAAACACTTGAAATACAGCATTTAGTACTTTGAGAACCAATATANGTTCAGAAATAACACACAAATATTCATTTCAGGAAAATTGCATCAATTGTCTTTCCCAGATTTGAATGCTTCAAACTAAAAGACTAGGCAAAATGTAGCCACTGGTGCAATAGTAAAACAACTGGTAACNGTTCACTCTCTGGATTTGAAACACACTTTACAAGAGGGAATCCGTGTCTGGTACTGTCTAACGAGAACAAAACAAAACAAAACAAAACCTTATGTCAGAGAATGTCTTTGGCCCTAGAGACAAACATACTACATTTTTTTTTAACTAAATTGTCATGGTGCTGATTTGCCTCCTGAATGTTTATCTTAGTATCCACAGACAAATACTGCTTCCATCCTTACTTATAGAAATGTCTCTTTGCAATGAATGGTAGCAAAGCAGTGACACATCATTGCTAAGGATGCTGAGGCTAGGGAAGACAGTGCTAAGCAAGCCATTTGTACTCAGATGGTTAAGTCTCAGGGATCATGATGGGAAAGGGAGTACAAAGAACTTAAGGTGGAAGACAAGGAAGAAAGGCAAGATAAATTTATTGGTTGTNTGTAAGAGACACAGGTTATCTTAAAAACCAAAAACATTTTGGAAGCAAACAGGTGGAGTATATTCTCTGAAACCTACCTGCAGGAGGGGACTGGAGTCATTATTTTAAACTTACGGGGAAAATATGATGAAGAAAGGACACAGATGAAATTTGAAAATTTTAAAAAGCCCTNATATGACATTATAAGACAAACCCCCAAATGCCATTGAGTTCATTTTCTGTTGGCTATCTATACCCGGGAATGCAGCCTACCCNGAAGAGTGATTTGTTTCCCCAGTGGGATTCCCTTGGAGAAACATAATCTTTCATTCCCAAGTGGTTGTCAGTTGGAGAGAGCTTCTGGGTTAGGGATGGGGGCGTGTGTCCACATTTTCTGTTGCTCTAGGACCTCATCTGGTGCATCCATGCAGGCCCAATACGTACTGCTTCAGTCATTGTGAGCTGATATGTGTGCTAGCTCTCTTGTGTCTAGAATTCAGTATTCTCCAACATCTTTGGCTCTAACAGTCTTCCTACTTCCTCTTCTGTGGGGTTTCCTGAGTCCTGAAGGGAAGGGTTTGATAAAGACATTATTTTTAATTTCACTTTTATGTTAAATTTGTTTTTTTAATAATTATTTTTCTTTATACTACAGGTTTGTTATGGCTTCTGGTTTTTTTATTTTTATGGGATTTCTGAGCATGCAAGAATAAGTGAGTCTCTGTGTCTATATCTGTTTCTTGTGCCTTTTCTTGGGCTCTTTCCCTTATGTTTGTTTGTTTTGTCCTAGTCCATTTTTTTTGTTTTTCTTTCATATTATTATATTTCATTACTATCCCTTAACTGTCTGTTTGTTTTCTAATGAGGGACAGAAAGGAGATGGATCCGGGTGGAAGGGAAGGCAGGAAAGAACTGGGATAAGTAGAGGAAGGGGAAACTGTAATAAGAATACATTGTGTTTGAAATAATCTATTTCAATAAAAAATAATGAAAAAGAGAAAGGACACNGAAATGTTTGATTTTATAGTGAACAGATCTCCATAGAACACCAATTAAGTTTAAGACATTAAGCTCATTTTACTAATATTGGGGGGAAAGACCAAGAGTGAAAGTCCGTGTTTATTAAAATCATTTTCTTAGTTCTCTAAACACAGAAGTCTGGTTTCTACTGTCTATGACTTTCTTCAGGGCCTCTTTCACGTCCTTGTTCCTGAGGCTNTAGATCAAAGGGTTCAACATGGGGATGATCACTGTGTAGAAGACAGAGGCCATCTTATCTGTGTCAAGAGAGTGTTCGGAACTTGGCTGTAAGTACATAAAGATAAGAGTTCCATAGAAGATGCTCACAGCCATCATATGAGAGCTGCAGGTAGAAAAGGCTTTGCGTCTTCCTTCAGCTGAGCGCATCCTAAGAATGGCAGAAATAATGAACATGTAGGAGACAGAAACAATCAGAACAGAAGAAATGAATGTGATTCCAGCACAGGCCAAAACAGACAGCTGTTTATAATGAGTGTCAGAGCAAGTTAGTCTGAGAAGAGGCATGTCATCACAGTAGAAGTGATTGATGGTATTGGAGTGACAATAGCACAGGCGGAAGGTGAGAAGAGTGTGAATCAATGCCATCAGGAAGCTATAGCTATAGGGCACAACTACAAGCTGAATACAGATTCCGGGGGACATTGTGACCATATACAGTAGAGGATTACAAATGGCTGCATATCTGTCATATGCCATGGAAGCCAGTAACAAGCACTCTGATACCATGAATGTGAGAAAGCAGCCTAACTGGGCAGCACATGCATTGAAGGATATGAAATTTTCGCTATACAGAAAATTCCCAAGCATCTTGGGTGTAATGACAGACGAGTAGCAGAAATCAACAAAAGCCAAGTTGCTGAGGAAAAAGTACATGGGCGTGTTGAGTCTTGCATCTGTTCTAATGACCAGAATCAGTCCCAGGTTGCCTATTGCTGTGAAAAGATAGATGGATAAGAATACCACAAAGAGGGGCATCTTCAACTCCTGACGATCTGTCAGGCCCAAAAGAATGAACTGTGTGACTTGGGTGCAGTTTGTCTGAGCCATAAGTCTTCAGGACATCTGTAGAAGTAGAGAAAAATCCAAATGATGTATTTCCACTTTACATGACACAAGTGGTATTCAGTACTTTACTATCTCTTAAAAAGAGATGTGTTTTTCTACTCTTGGAAACCCAAATTGTGTACAGGTTTTATTTCTATGGAACACATCATAGAACACATCATTTCTTTTTCTTTTCGTTTTTTTGGTTTCTTAAAAGACAAGGTCTTGCTATTTAGCCCATTCTAGTCCCAGCTCTGAATCTTTAGGCTGGGATCATAATCCTTAACCATCTAATGTCATCTCTAAAGCCTGAGAAAGAGAATGGTCAAAGGAAAGGACTATTCTTGTAACCTTATAATATTATCTGGAATAGCATTTATATTTGTTTTCCAAGAAATTTGGACATTTCTTCACAGATCAATTTACAAGTGATATCATTTTTCATGGTTTTTAATGTCTTATTCTAAAAAGAATATTTGAGCTGTGCTGTGAACTTTTATTTTCCTGTTACAGTTGAAATTGAAAATCTTTATTTTCCTTATCAATATTGCCTAAATTTCATAATTGAATTTTTGCATATCTAAATAAGATCACATATCTTTTTTCTTTTGCTATTTATCATTTTTTATTTGCCATACTTCCTTTCTCTATTAATTTTACATCTGAAATGCTAAAATTTTGTTATGAAAACCTACAAATTGTTTTATTATTATATAAAATAAAATTTAGTAATTTTGCTAAAATTACTCTAAAAATACATTTTAAAATAAGTCTATGTTTCTTTAAGAGTATACAAATACTTTTGTGTGGTAATAGCTATTGTTCAACTCATTAGAATATATATTCATTATTTTAAAACAGTATGTACATTGAGCGATTCATGTCTTAGTTAGGGTTTCTAGTGCTGTGATAAAATATCATAACTAAGCCGGGCGATGGTGGTGCACACCTTTAATCCCAGCACTCGGGAGGCAGAGGCAGGCGGATCTCTGTGAGTTCGAGGCCAGCCTGGCCTACTGAGTGAGTTCCAGGAAAGGCGCAAAGCTACACAGAGAAACCCTGTCTTGAAAAAATCAAAAATAAAAAAAAATATCATAACTAAAAGCAACTTGGGAAGACATGGTTTGCTTCATCATTTGTGTCTAGATCACAGTCCATCATGAAGGGAAATCAAGGCAGGAACCTAGAGGCTGGAACTGGAAAAGAGACCATGGCAGGGGAGTCTGTATACTGGTGTGCTCCTCATGGCTTGTTCAGCCTGTATTGTTATACCATCCCAGTACAACTTGACTAGGTATGGCACCACCTATAGTAGAATGGTCCCTCCCACATCAATCATCAATCAAAAAACAAAATTAAATTAATAATGATAATACAAACTTGCCTACAGGACAATCCTATGAAGCCATTTTCTCAATAACATTCCTTCTTCTTAGATGACTCTAATTTGTATCATTGCATAAAAGCTAGCCAGTACCTATAGCAATTAATAACTTTCAAGAAATAATAAATTACTTCAATTTTTCTTTTTTTCCTAAATAAATTAGTATTTAATTCTCATCTTGAGATCCTAAAACTGATTAGAACCAATCAAGTTCTATTTTCCAGTGAGAGTAGCATTGACATTTTTAGGATAAATCCCTGGGGACATATATGTTCTGAACCTCTATTACATGTTAAAGTAATTTTGAACCACAGGCAACTGACAGACAAAAGTAAAGGTAAAATGAAAAATACATTTTTCATTAGTCTTCTCAGTGTCAATTTTTTCTGAGACAAATTAAAGAAAAAAGTATTGTTACAAGATGCTATAAGATTATTAACTTTAACTAAAATAATAATATTCTCCTTTTCTGAGTTTGTAAGCTATATTGTGTTCTAGTATAAAATTCTGCATTTAATCCAAATATCACCAGTTGAGGTCTCAACAATTGAATTCATGATACACTATCAGATATAAACAAATTTTCAAAATGTACACTCTGGCTTACTATACATCATACGATTTTAGCTAATACACTGGGTCAGCAATTTGTCTGCAAAGAGGTCTGAATCCTTCCACTCTGCTCTGTAACCACAATCCTAAACACTCTGTGATTCATATTTTCCTTGACAATGTCAAGGTATTAACTCTAGGGGTAGATGCTTTAAATTGTAGCTGCTCATTCAAAACATTATATGCTAAGATGTTANTAATTTTCCACAGAACATGGACTCTGAAGGGAGCTCAGGGAAAGGCACCGTAACCTAGACCAGAGATAACAAAAGGTTTTGTCTACCTTTTCACTCTGGTCTCTTTCATTTTCACTTGTATTTCTTCCCTTTGGAGACTCAAAACACTGAGTTCCTCACATATAATATATTGTTCTTAGAATCTTAAATAGNATTTTAGTAAAAAACCCAGAGCCNGATATTGGGGTNAAAGCTGAAAGATCNGTGANGCAGAGCAAGCCACAGCCACCACCTNTTACCTCACCAACTCCGCGAATCCTCTGACTGAAATCCTCNGAGTCCTCATCCGAAGGGGTCTCAGCTGAACTGCCTTAGTTTCTGTTTCCTCATGCCTTATGTACTTTTCTCCGCCCTGCTGTCACTTCCTGGGATTAAAAGCGTGTATGCTTCCCAGTACTGGGATTCAAGGTGTGTGCCACTACTGTCTGGCTCTATTTCCAGTGTGGCCTTGAACTCACAGAGATCCAGGCAGATCGCTGCCTCTCCAGTGATGGGATTAAGGGTGTGTGTCACCACTGTCTGGCCTCTATGTCTGATCTAGTGGCTAGCTCTGTCCTCTGATCCTCTGGCAAGCTTTATTGGAGTATACAATATATCACCACAACATATTTAAATTTATATTTGTCAATTTATATGTCTATATAAACAATAATAAACTAAAGAATAAGACAATTGATTTGAGAGGACGAGGGCTTGGGAGGTTGTCAGAGGGAAGTGAGGGAGTGAAAAATGATGTAATTACAGTACTCAGATAAGAAATTCTCAAAAAATTTATCATGTACATTTAACTTTTCAAAGAGAATGTGATTTTTCATACTGTGCACTTGATATTTTTATATTCTTCATTTCATTCAAAATCACCAACACTGTGTATCTACTGATCCACTGTATGGATACAAACCTTAATTTGGTCCCTTTCTGTTTGTCAATAGTAACATTTCCTTTGTCTTATACATTTCTCTTTATTTTTGTTTGTAATATACAGTTCTCTTATCTACCAAAACACATGGGCATTGGAAGGAACCATCATCACTTATCTATCATCTATACTGAAATATACCTGCATTTTCAATCTCCTGTTGAATANCTTCTTTTATATTTTTCCTATAGAAACCCTGTTGACATATCTCAACTGGATCTCTTACCCTCTCATTTGTTCCCACACTTTTTCCTTGGTCAACTTTATATTTGAGAGCTACAGCATTTTCATAAATTTCTTAATATAACTGTTTCTAGATAATAGAGAAATGGAGGAAACGAAAGTGAATTTTACTAAGAATATTTGAATAGTCCTTCCCTGTACTTTTAAGGCATATTCCTTTCTTTGTAAAGTATATCTAGGGGCATATTAGTGACATTTGCCTATCTAATGTTCTCAAGAATAATTTTCAGTGAAAATCTATAGGTACTGCAAGGATAAAAGGCAGTTTGCACANGGATTATATTCTGGTTAAATGTGATCTTGATTTCCCATAACTACGTAGCTTATAAACTGGATTATTTATTTGATGAATTTATATTGAAAATGTTTCATATTACAACTTGTAACCATATATAAAAGGCCAAACCAAACAGAGAAAATACTCCTGGCATTANCTAACAAAATGAATCCCAGTTATATTTCAAACCACTGTATTGTACTTAAGTTTCATCTTGAAACACTGTAGTAGTGTTCTAACTTACAGAGATTCTTTTTCAACCTACCCAGGTAGGATGTTCTTCTTTGTCTCCTCATAGTGGGTTCACAGAGGAGCTGGCTGCATGGCTTTGTTAGTATATCTGTCCCAGAGGCTCTTACTCCAGAGAATAAGAAAATGAGGCTATCAGAAAAATGAGAGTCTATACTCCTGTGGGTGATACATTCAGAGAAGTGCCTGTCTCTGAAGAATGTATCTATAGCATTGCCTTCAATATAGTGTTTTTACAGAGGGTCTGATAACTTCTTTTTAAGGTTGAAGAAATGTCATTTTCTTTTTTAATTATTAATAATTAATTAATTTTCCCAGAACAATCACAGTTTCCTCTTCCTCCCGTCTGTCCTCCCTGTTCCTCACCCCCAACTTCCACTTCCCCTGCCCCACCCCTTGCATCCACTCCTTTCTCTTCAGAAAAGTGGAGTCCTCCCATGGATATCAGCCAGTCATGGCATATCAAGTCGCAGTAAGACTAGAAACCTCTTCTCCTATTAAAGCTGGACAAGGCAACCCAATAGGAGGAAAGGGTCCTCAAAGCAGNAACAGAGTCAGAGATANCCCCTGATCCTTCTGTTAGGAATCCCACAAGAAGANCAAGCTACACAACTGTAACATATGTGCAGAGGGCCTTGGTCAGTNCCATGCAAATTCTCTGGTTGTCAGTTCAGTATCTGTGAGCACCTATGAGCCCAGGTTANTTGATTCTGTTGGTTTTCTTTGTGGTGTCCTTGACCCCTATGGCTCCCATAATCCTTCCTCCCTGCTCTTTCACACGATTCCTTGAGGTCCACCTAATGTTTGTCTATGGGGTGCCACATCTGTTTCCATCAATTACTGGGTGAAGCCTCTCTCATGACAAATGGGCTAGGCAACAATNTATGAATATAGCAGAATGAGTATAGNATGAGTACAGCATCTAATTCTTGGAAGAATTTATTGTCAACAACTCTTTATGCACAAAACATTTGGTAAATCCCTGGGAATGTACTTTGCCTTCACAACTAAAATAAGAAGTTTGTTTAATGTAAAGTTTAGGAGTATGGGTGATGATTACACACAAAGCACTTNACCCTGAACATAATTAAGCACAAACTTTTGCAAACAAAAATACTTGAGTGNAGATATTCCACTTGATTCTTCTTTTTTACTTTGTTTATGATTAGCATCTAATACTTATATANATATTAATGGGATAGTGTTTTAATATATGTACAGGACTCATTGACTAAATACAGCCTCCTATTATATATAACTCTTCTATGTCACCCTTCTTTAGTAATAAGTTTTCTACTTTCAGTATAAAAATTATTTTTAATATCCATGTTTGAGGAAGACTACAAAGTAGTTGTATTTTAGTGCCTGACTTATTCCACAAAATGCAATATATATCCATGCTTAACACAGCACTGTTAAAATTAACTAAGATAAAGAAACAATCTAGGTGTCCATCAATGCATGGATACAAAAAGAAAATATCACACACACACACACACACACACACACACATACACACACACACACACACACACACACACTGGATTTCAACTATGCAGAAAGAAATTTTGTTATGAACATAAAATGAGTGGGACTGAAAGACATTGCTTTTCTTTATGCTTCTCACCTTTTGTTTTATAGTATGATATGAAGTAAATATTAAATTACTAATAATTAANAGATGTCATTTGATAGAGGAATATGAAAAGTGCAAACTATAGTTGTTTATCTATAACAACTATAGTTTACATATTTATAGTTGGGAACCTATAAATATTATGCAGTGAGTATTGCATATATTTCACTTGATGGCCTCATTTTACATATGATATGAGGAAGAATGAGTGGGTAGGCAAAAGGACATGTGGGGTATGAAAAAATGAAAAGATCTCAGTGATGGAGGCTACAAGTGGGTAACTAGGGTAGCAGGGGTTAAGGGGGAGGGCAGGAAGGAGAACCACAAGAGCACATGTTAGAAAATGTCATAATGGTATGTAGCAAGTTATATGCTGATTCAAAAGACAAAAAGGTTTAATATTTTGAACTCAAAGCTGCACATGCCTGTAAGTAGGAAGTCATGATTCAGTCCATGTGTATCTTATAATTCCTCACAGTTGTATCTCATCACAAAATTTGTGACATTGTTTATATGACAAAAATGTAGTAAAGGTCAGGCTTTATCACACTGATGCTCAGACTGACAACAACAGTGAATTATAGTTTTACTTTATNTAAAATGAAAGTAAATTAGCATTATTAATGAGTGGGTGCATGCCTAAAAATGCAGTACAATCTTACTCTTAGGGNCTTTGGGAGTTCCCCAATACCTTTAACTTTCAAGCGACTAGAGAGTCCACAGGGCTGTAGAGCCTCCTTGGAGCTGAGGCACCTACTACCACTACTTATTCTTAATGTAATTATGTAATGAAGNNCANAAATGAAATCTAATCTCAACTNAAGAAGCTGCCATAGTGCACAGTATTAAACTGATTAAAAATACTAACAGCAACAACAATATATCATTACTACAAAATAAAACAAAAAAACCTTTCTGCCTGGAAGAAGAGGTTCATGATTCATTTGTCTAAATTGGAGTCTAAAAGAAAATTCCCTGGGTTACTTATCATTTAATAGAAAATATTTTATTAACTACCTTTCTTTTGATAGTTTCATCTGCTTCCATTATCTGCACACTGTTTCCTATTTAAAGCCATTCTAGAGAAAGAAAGGATGAAGAGAAGGAATTATTGACTTCCCAACACCTTGGTTTACAGAGAAGCAGCACCGCNGGCCAGTGGTATTCTTCAGTTGTGTTCTTCAACACAAAGTGAAACTCTGGACACAATGACCTGTAGGGATTATAGTGATNTGCCTAAGGTCACTGAANGAAGCACGGACATTTGTAGAATCTTAATTACCAACAAGTAGGAAGGCATNGAATAACAATATGGGCTGTTATTGCTCCTGGCCAGGTTACTAGACTCATACTTTACACTCTCCCAGCAACATGACGTTCTGGCCACACTGGTGTTCTAACAGCTGATGGAACACTTGGAGTTTTGTGCTTTCCTCATTTTGTGCACCTGATTCCATTTGCCAGGAGCATTCATTCTCCATAGTCATAACCTCTGCTAACTTCCTCATGTCATCATGTATACTTTTTTCATTAATCTTTACACCACAGCAGAAGCTCCACAAAGAATGAAACTTTTGTGTCCAGGGATAGGCAGATCCTACATTTTCCTGAGGCCCTGATGTATGTGGAAGGAATACAGTTCCTCCTTTAAAACCAAGAAAACGCTTGGCAGAGCCAGTAATGGACTGGGGCCAGGGACTTGGTGGAGCTTTGACTTCAGATCCTGTGATTCCAACTCTCCCCACCATAAGGGGCTATGGTTTTCAGTCCCAAGGCCACTGTGTGCTTGGTCTGTATATCCTTGAGATTGCAGAGTAACAGGGACAGTGGAAAACACCCTGCTCCTGAACTGACCCGAGCTCTGAGTCTTGGAAATCCCCTATCCGGAGATTCAGCTTTAAGAGACAAAAAAAAAATGTTTCAAAGTTAAGACTACTCAATACTTCTTACTGCACTGTACTTGTTCACCAGTTCACTGCAAATGCTTACAATACTCTATAAAAGCCTGTCCCTCCACCCAGCCCTCTGCTGTTTCTATTTCTGTTCAGAGACAACCACCATTCTAAGTCTTTCTCCCATAAGTCTCTTGTGTGAGGTTTGTTGCCTGGTGTGACTTTGTGGTATTCCTTGGCTGCTGACTGCTGAGATGCCCTTGGACCCACAAAACCTCATACAAAGATATCCTGTGTTCCCCTTGTGCAACATTGTTTGATTTTGTATGTGAAACATTGTTTGTTTTCCTACTGATTTTGTTCCATTGTATGATACCTTTTGTTATTCTCTCCCATTTTTCTACTGCAAGTAGCATATAATAAGTTGTATTTTTTGCTGGGCAGTGGTGGCGCACACCTTTAATTTAACCGATTTTATTTTCTATGGAATTTCTGCAAAAGTTGTTTTCATAGTTTTGATTTTCTTTATTTTTTAAAAAAAATGTGGGTTATAGGCAGGCCTTGAATTTGAGATATGAAATTTGAGGTGTGTCTCTATCTGTTGTGATGTCTTACTTGGTAAATAGAGTTTTTTGTTTTGAAATGTATTGTTTTTGTTTGTTTTTATACCCCAATGATGAAATTATCGGAATTAACTTTGACACAAAGTGTAATATTTCAGAGAGTGCAATAGGTTTGACACCTACACTAAGTTATCAACCAAGAGACATCTGTTCTTACAACNGTGCCATTGATTGGTAGAGTTGTAAAGTGGCCTGCGTGGGTATGTTAGTTACTTTCCTTTTACTGTGATAAAACAGCATGATCAGAAGAAACTTCGAGAAGGAACAGGTTACTTGGCTTTATGACTCCAGAGGGGTTAGACTCNATCTTGGCAGGAAGGTAGAGCGGCAAGATGACTGCATGAATAGAAGCTGAGAACTGATATCTTCAAAGGCAAGCACAAAATAGAGAGCAAACTGGAAGCAGCACAAGGCTTTTCAAATCAAAAGCCTGCTCGACCATCCCGTTCCCTTATGTTCTCATCCCCCATCCCCTACCCTCTATTGCCCCCCTCACCCCCAGTTTACTCATAGAGATCTCATCTATTTCCCCTTCCCAAGGCGATCCATGTTTCCCTCTGCATAAGTGAAACAGTTGTGTAGCTTGATCTGCTTAAGGGACCCCNTGGCAGTAGGATCGGCATCCNTCCCTTATGCATGAGCTGGGTTTTCGGAGCCCATTACCTATGGTGGGACACCTTGCACAGCCTTGATGTAAGGAGAGGGGCTTGGACCTGCCTCAGCTGAATGTACCAGGCTCTGCTGACTCTCCATGGGAGGCCTTATCTTTTCGGAGGAGGGAATGGGAGGCAGGTTGTGGGGAAGGGAAGGCTGAGGGGGGACTGGAGGAAGGAAGAGAGAGGGATCTGTGATTGGTATGTAAAATGAATAAAAAATTTCTTATTAAAAAAAAATCAAAGGCCTGACCCAGTAACTTACTTCCTCCACACAGCCCCAAACAGCATCACTAACTGGGGACTAAGTGTTCAAAATGCCCAAGATTAGGGAGACATTCTTATTCAAACTACTTTGCCAGGGAATTGAATCCAGCATCCTGTATAAGCACAGAGAAGTTATTCTTGGTATTTTCTAGTGAATTCCAGTGTTGATTCACATTAAAGGAGAATTTTATTTACTCTACAGTGTTGTGTGTGTGTGTGTGTGTTTACATTTTTATTTGAATGATTTAAGTTTGTAAAGTTTACTTATCTGAATTCTAATTATCAAGCTCTTGAAATAAAAACGTATGTCTTCTCCCACAGGCTGTGTTAAATTGCAGTGAGACATTGTTATTAATCTGTTATTCCCTTCTGANTTATTACCAGGGAATTGTATGTGAAAACTTCATGATAAGGCCATTTAAATAAAGTAATTATGTTAAGTAATTTAGAGAGTTTATAACTTCAGAAAATTATAATGCCATTAATTAAATATATATTTGGTACAATTCCAAATCTATTTATCTTGATAAAAGTAAACATCAGGTAAATCACTGAAAAATAAATAAAAATAAAAACACAAAATGATATCTAGAAATAGAAATACACACCAACATAAGTGAGATATTTGAACTCTGTGGTTTTAAATTTCTGACAGATAAAAATATTTCCTTTTTAGTGATAANTTTACAATTTGAGGTCTCATGAGTTATTCCAGTCAATAAAAGGCCACACATTTGACATATAAGCAGATTTCATTGTGTTTTCTTGTACAAATCTGGCTGAAATTTTTGATCTGCCTCTTCAGAACTCCAATTCTAAGGATTACAATTGTGTGCTGTCACAAACAGGAGGTCTGAATTTTGAATGAAGTGTCCATCATGTGTAAAGTGTAAGATTATTTTGTGTAGGTGTGTATGTGTATGTGAGGGGGTTGTTTATACAAATTTGTGGAGTGGTGTGTGAATAATGACTTTACATCTTGTTTTATTTTATTAGTTGTTTTAATGCGGTATTGTGTTGTCAGCAGCCTCATCTGAGGAAAAAACACATTCTGTATCCAAGTCTTATTTCATGAACTGTGCTTCACATCCAAAGCAGTGCTGGGATAAAACCTAGGGCTTCATGCATANTCAGTAAGCATTTCACAAACCCAGAGACATCCTCAAACCCCAGATTTTATTTTAAAATAAAAGTCCATACTATGACAGGAGAAATGAAGTGATGCCATGGTATGTCTCAACAGTATGTTCGATGAATATCAAATATTTAATTACCATTCATAGATTACATCTTTTACTCAGAATTTAGTATTANATCCATTAGGTTCAGACTTCTCATCCAAAATAGGCCTGTAGNTAATTTCCTCANTGTCNTCTATGCTGTCACAGTTTTCTCTGAATGTTATGGCTATTTGGGGAATATGCTGGCCAGTATTTTCTGCAATGCTACTCTGTTGGGCTTCTCAGTTTTTCTCATACTTGGATTAAAGTTATAGAATTAGGTAAAGCTATAAAAGCAGTGGCTTGCTATCTTATTCACATCAATGATGAATAACTCCATTGTAGACTTGACTTATCACTGGGAGTGTTAATCTACTTCCTAGCTGAATTAGTGATTGTCATTTTTCTTCACTGTCATGTCGAAACTTTACTTTGCATATTGCACTATTTGGAAGGAATATTTGGAAGGAAACCATTGTGATAAAATCACATAAAATGAGTTATCAGTCCAGTCCCCAAGGGTAGAGTACAGACACAAATCAATAGGAATTCTCCTCTATGGAACAATTGTCTGTTTCAATTATTCCATAGAATTATAAAGCATGTAAACATTTATTTAACATAGCATAGAATCTTATCTTCTAGATAAGAAAACACTTTAATTAAAATCTATATATTTACATTTTTCAAATGAAATTGTTTTGGCTTTATTTGTAGAAATCCCTGTGAGTGGCCTTCTGTACTATTTTGATCTCTCANTCATATTTTCTGTCATTCTGTCTTTCTCTCTGTCTCTCCTTGCTTCTCCCCTCCCTCTTTTCTCTCTTTATTTCCAATCCTCTTTCTTTTCTCCCTTCTTTCTTATTTCTTTCATTATTATATTCCCTTTTCCCTCTCTCCTGCCTTTTCCCACTTTCTCTCTAATATTCAAGTTTACTTAATATAAAATTAAAATATTCAGTGNGTCATAATTATTAATTAATTGAAAAGGAAAGAGGAGAGTGAAACTGAGTGAGTGTGGGAGACAGTCCAATAGGAGTTGTTAGGAAGAATAGGAGTAGATAGACTCTAACTACAAGGTAAATTATCAAAGAATAAATAAAAAGAACAAAAACCCCAGTATCTTTGTGTTCTTGGAAACATTTCTTCCAAATTAGTTACCAGATTGCTAATGGGTAGTTATTCACATGTGTGTGTATAGGTTACTATCATAACCAGAAGAACTTCTGTTTATTTTGTATCTCAGTTCTGCTTCAGTCCTTGGTCTTTTTGTTTCCAAAGACTGACTTTAAACCTGTATGTCACCATATAACTTTTTATTACACAATGGTGGGTGATCACAACCTTGTCTTTATTAACTATCGGTGTATAAAAGTTACATTGATTTAAAAGAATTACATGAATTTGTCACAAATCTCTTTAAAGCAGCCTTCACATCCTTGTTCCGTAGGCTATAGATCATAGGGTTCAGCATTGGGATGACCAGCGTATAAAATACAGAAGCCATCTTATCAGTATCTAGTGAGTGGTTAGTTTGAGGCTGCAAATACATAAATAATAGTGTCCCATAGAAAACTGTGACAGCCATCATATGTGAAGCACAGGTGGAAAAGGCTTTTTTCCTTCCTTCTGATGAGCGGATCCTTAAGATAGACAACACAATGTTGAAATAAGATACTAGCACTATACTCATGGAAAAAAACAAGTTTGTAGCTGCAGATATAAAGACTACAGTTTCTGGAAGGTAGGTGTCAGAACAGGACAGTGCTAACAGAGGGACATTGTCACAGTAAAAATGGTTGATTTTATTGGAAGAGCAATAAGACACAGAGAACACACAAGATGAAACAACAATGGCTGTGCAAAAGCCATAGAAGTATATGAAGGAGACAAACAGAAGGCAGACCCGCCGAGACACCACCACCATGTAGAGCAGGGGATTGCAGATGGCCACATAGCGGTCATAGGCCATCAGAGCCAGCATGAAGATCTCTGCTACAATGAAAATCAGGAATCCTCCCAGCTGGGTTGCACATTCATAGTATAATGTGGTTTTCTTACCGACTAAGAAGTTGACCAGCATTTTAGGTGCAATGACAGTGGAGTTGCCAAAGTTGATAACAGCCAGGTGTCTGAGGAAGAAGTACATGGGAGTTTGAAGTCTTGAGTCCACAGTGGTGAGGGTGATGATGCCTAGGTTTCCTGCTGCTGTCAGCATGTAGATGACCAGGAAGACAAAGAAAAGTGGTACCTGCAGTTCTGGACGGTCTGAAACACCGACAAGAATGAACTCAGTGACATGAGATAAATTTCTAGGAGCCATGTAAAAGTTGTGAATTCATCTGTTTGGAGAAGGAAAGAATTGCATACAAAATTAAGGAAGTATTTTCTGCATTTGCCATTAGATAGGAGGGTCCTGGGTTGAGAATTTTCTTGAATTATGAGTGAGTTGCACTTGTGCTGCAGTGATGTGAGGATAATCAAGGATAATGAATTAAATAGATAGTGCTGCATCAGGTAAGGTTTATAGTCTTCTTTACCTTCATATGGAAGTACAGACAGGGTCTTAGGCTGCAGTATTTGAAGCTATGATTCATATCTTGTGTTGTTGAGTAAGAGAAGGGCATGAGGATTTGCATGGTCTTCAATAATCCAAACTATCATTATACTGACTTGTTTTATCTGAAGCATACATGTTTACAGCCAGTGTCCTTCCCATTTTCTATAGACTGTCATATAAAGTCACTAGATACAAATTTAACTGACTTTTTTTGCCGCTGCATCTGTTATCATTTTATTTATTTTCTGCTTTATTAACTAATACAGAACCACATGAAAATATGTCCTTAGGAACATAGGAATACTATTCAGAGTGTTGAATTTCTTTCCACTTTCAAAGGGTTGTCAAGATGTTACCATTTTTGTAACACCTTGACATTATTCATTGACTACACTTTCCATTTTTGTCCTATAAGCTTCATATTCTTTCTATTGAGTTTTAATCAAAAATAATCTCATTAAATTTTGACTATTTTTATAGTGCATGAAATTTGACTCCTAATTTAATCATTTATATGAATATTTTAATATTTTCTTACAATAATACTGGCTATCTTTATATAATTCCTATGATAATAATATGCATACACATATTGTCATAGAATTTCACATCACTTTCATATGTTCAGTGTGTTGCTAATGTTATTTACAGNATGACCATTTATCCTAACTAGACAGCTGGGGTCCCTTCAGGATTCACAACTAATGTGAATCATCACACAGTCATCCTCCATCTACAAATTTGTGTTTAATTTTTGGATAGTCATGTCATCATTATGTTTCCACAAATGTCTAATAAAATCCAAAGACAGTTTCTAAAACTGACAGGAAAAAGTATGGACACTTAAGCTGCAATTAGAAAAGAAAATAAAAAGTGATACTGTAAAACATAAAATTAAATCAGATAAATAAACCTAACTGAATCCGAATATTGTAGGGCAGCTGATACCTTTGTCTCTGTCAACAAACACTACTCTGTTCTCTTAGTTTCTTTGTGACATTTTTGTCATTTATTTGCTAACCACACATCTCCTGAGTTTCTGCTCTGGGTCAAAAACATGTTGAAGTTTTATATAAACCATTGTCTTTCCTCATGCACCTGTTGCTCCAAATACAAGCCCAGGCAACAAAATTTGTAAAATAAACCTGTAACTAGATCACTGCAGTAGGCACCAAGTGTGATCAGTAAACTACATGTAGGGTTTCATTAAGGCAACCAGGGAGAGTAATTTGACATGGAATAATGGGGAATTTGCAAAAACAATGTTTGAATTTAACCCTAAATAAACATAAGAAAACAAATGTGTAAAGAATCGGAGGGAAAAAATTTCCAGAGTTTTGGGCCAAAAGAAACATGGGAGAAATGTCATTCTGTGTGATANNGAATGACTTACCAAACACAAACTTTCTATGTGTGGGAAGGGAGAGCTTAAGAGGAGAGAATGTGCCTAGGTTTTTATGAGGAAGTGGGGAATTAATAGTCTCTTGTGTGCTATCACATTGAGAGTTATATGGATTTCCTACTTGATTTCCTTATTTGTGAATCATAGAGAAATTTGAAGAGAGACAAATATTTTGATTAACTTGATTTGAACCATAGTGTGTGTGTGTGTGTGTGTGTGTGTGTGTGTGTGTGTGTGTGTGTGTGTGTTGCTGTTGTGATGATTATGAACTATAGGGTTTGGAAAAAGGCTAAAGGTTAAACCCAAAAGGAAATTTTAAAGCATAGAAAAATCACATAGTTATTTTTATGGACTTTTTTGGAGTGAGATATCACCAGGTAGGCCAATGTGGAGAAGATAGAGTTTGAAAGACAAATTTGACAGCTAGAAGAATAATAAGATGATATCTTCTATATAATCTTTNAATTGAATCACATGGAATGGGGAATGACAGCATATACATATAAGAGTGATTTTGGGGGGATACTTAAGAATCAGNTCAATGTCCATATAATTGTTTGATTTTTCATAGGAAATTATTTAAAATGTAGTAATCCAAGTTCTATTTTCAGTATACTGTGCTTTTCAAGCTTGTGAAATGTTTATTTGGCATTTGGGGAATCAAGTATTAGTGGTTTCTTTGTTGCAGGTATTGAGAGACTATAAAGTATGTAGGAGGATAGTATTAGGCCATGTATCACAAGACATTTCTGTCTTTAATTTAAAACAAGGTTGATATGCTGTCCACCAAATATCTATCACTGATCACTGACAACCAAAGCTTTGAGTTCAGAAAACTTGGCTTAATATTAAAAGACAATGTAAAGTTCGATGGCTGGCACTAGTAATTGTAGTATTCATGAAGCTGAGACAGGGGGGTGGTGAATTACATGCCAGTTTCCAGCCTAGTTTCAGTCACATAGTAAGAAACTACCACAAAAAGAAAGAGGAAAAGCAGATCTGGTGGTGTAAGTCTCGACCCCCTGGACTCAAGATGTGGAGGCAGGATGATGGGCTATCTAAGATCATCCAGAGCCTTACTCTCAAACATGCTGGAGGGAGGCAGAGGAGAAGTTTATTCTGAACTTTCTATACTAGGTAAATGAACTAAGTACAAATTTCAGAAGGCATGTTTGCTTCCTGGGAATGTTACCCATGACTATGAAACAGACTTCATCATAATAAACTGGGGTTCTGGGATTCCATAGTTAAAGTCAACTCTTTTAGCAGATGCCCCTCTCCAATGTGGCCCAGTATTCTGACACCTCATCAAAGTGTTTCCTTTCAACAGATTCTTAACTGAAATGTAGGCAGATTCATCTACTGTCTGATAGACGGCTTTTGTAAATATGTTTCACTCCTTGGTTGATTGCATATTTTAAAATATTATATTAATTTGCATATGTGACATCAAATAGTTTTAATGTCTTTATGAGGCAGCCTNTCTTTGTAGTGCTGACTCACCTGTAACTGACTATCATGTTTCCTGTGTTCTATTTGCTTCAACCTCCTAGAAACTTGGATTATGGCATGTACCACTATGNAGGAATATCATTACCTTTAACATATTTTTTCAAAGAAATTTGCATTCTCAAGGAGGGATGTAATTTGTTTGTAGCATTGTGTATCTACTTTTTTAAAAAAAATAAATATATGATGAAAACATAAAATTTTCCATTTAGATAATATAACAATAAAATAACAAAAATTATTCACCAAGAAAAGTGCATTGTTTAAGGAATATGATTTACTTAATACATGAGACACAGTGATAATACGATTTAAATACATGGATGGCTGATCATTACTCCACCCTGTACTAATAAATAGTTACAATTTTCTGAACAAATGCTAGTTTAAACATTTTACTAATTGATTATCAGTTGTTCATAATTCTAAAATTAAAGGGGGGTGGTTTAAAACATTATGTGGACTTTTAAAGTCCTTGTAGAAAAATATGAAATATTTTTAACCAACCTGGAATGACATTTGACTTCATGTTCTTAGTTAAAATCTCTACTTGGCTGCATCCATGAGTTGATTCAGTGTTATAAATCTTTGAGATTCAAAATGTGAAGCACAGTGATGCTAAGATCCATAAATAGTTTGTTGCATCCTTGTGGGAGTTGCTACAAGGACTGCTTCCTTAACAAGACTCCCCTCNAGGAATTAATCCAGTCATAAACAGATAATTTCTCTCTTCTTTAAGACAAGGTTTCACAGTGTATCCCCAGAATGGATGGGAACTCCCTATCCTTCCACCATTTGGGCACACACTTAGTTTTCTTTGCTGTAATCTGAGCTTGTATTACTGAATTGAATTGANTTCAAATAAATGGTATCTAAGAGGAAAAGGGATTTAATTACATCTGTCAAAGGACCTCCTTTCTTTGGTAGGATTCCTTATTGCAAACACAGATTTTTTAAATCCTAAGAACTAGTGGTTTAGCAATAAAGTGAGAACAAGTTGTATCTCCAAGGAATGTGCCAATCATTCCACCATCTGTCTTCATGCTTTATTCCCATTTACTTCAAGAATAGAATTGATATAGTCATTACCTCTAGGAATGGTATGAAGTGGGTTTTAAACTACAACATACATGGACTAAGTAGATGATTGAGTGTGTAAGAGTTTGCAGTGCAAGTATGAAGACTCCAGTACCTACATAAAAACCTGGGTAATGGCTTCATTTGACTGGCAATCAGCATTGGGAAGTGAATACAGGAGATGCCAGGTGCTTACTGGCTAGTTAGCCACTCAAAGTGAAAGTTCACAATTCAGNGAAATAGTGAGTTAAGACAATAGAAAGCTATAGGGGAGGACACTGGATGCATTGTTATGGCCTCAGTATGTATTGCATGGATACANACCTGCACACCCCCTTGCATGCACCAATCACCCATACCCACCCACTCCCACTTACAACTACAGACAACATAATAAACACATACAAATTTCCTACACATGTGTTTCATGTATAAAAGCATTCTTTTATTTTTATTTAAACTTCCATTTCAGTAGAGGCTAAACAAGATAGCTATTAGAAAAGAATCAAACAGTATTACAAAGTTAAGTCTTATCTTTTGAATATGACTATACATTTTATGATTGAAAATTCATTTTGTAACCATTGAGCATTTAGANTTNTGTGCTTTTTATATTTAATGTCTAATACAAATCTTATAAAATTTTATGCAATGAACACATTCTTTTCTGTGTAAATTGTCTTTTGAGACTATAAAAGAAAGCATCCATATATGAATATGTAATGTTTTGATGTACTGAATTATGGAAAATCTGAAATTATGTACACTCTACATATTTAAATTCTAATTNCTAGTGTCTAAGAAGAGAAATATATTTAGAAATTAGGAGCTAAAATTAGGTGATTGATAAAAATGGGCACACTTGTCTGTTTGCATATTTATTATTAACACTTATATTTATATATTACATAATAATATATACTTTTTAAGAATATGAGTAGCCAAGAAGTTAGAGATTTTGATATGATTTCCTGCTGCTGGTGATGTTTAGATAAAGAAATAAGCACAAGGCCAGATGTGGTGGCACAGGCCTTTAATCTCTTCACTCAGAAGGCAGAGGCAGCCAAATCTCTGTGAATTTAAGGCCATCCTGGTCCATGTAGGGAGTCTAGGACAGGCATAGTTACATAGATAGACACTATCTAAAAACAAAACAAACAAACAAACAAAAACAACAATAGCCAAAAAAGAAGAAGAAAGGAAGGAAGGAAAGAGGAGAGAGAGAATGAGAGAAAGAAAGGGAGAC
Organism: Neotoma lepida; assembly: GCA_001675575.1. Lineage (NCBI taxonomy): Eukaryota > Metazoa > Chordata > Mammalia > Rodentia > Cricetidae > Neotoma > Neotoma lepida. The sequence continues at coordinate 92,930 of LZPO01066546.1, forward strand.
AGAAAGAGAGAGAAAGAGAGAAAGAAAGAAAGAAAGAAAGAAAGAAAGAAAGAAAGAAAGAAAGAAAGAAAGAAAGAAAGAAAGAAAAAAAAGAAAAGAAAAGAAAGAAAAACAAAAGAAGCACAAATGGTATATTAATTATAGGCAGTGTCCACAGACAATTACCACAGACAAGGATGCTTGTAGGATGGAAATTATGCATTTTCTCATGTTGTACAAGTTCAAAGACCTAGGTCCCCCCAGGTAGGACCCCTCAGGTTTGCTTTATTTTCAGTCTTGCATAGAGCTGCCTTCTCACAATCCTCATATCCTCTTCCTTGGACTGATTATGTGTTGAGNATATCTCCTGCCTAGCTTCTTTTTCTTTTTGTAATGTAATAATATTTTAATTGAAATAAAAAAGAAACAAAAAAGAAATGGGGTTGGACTTTCATTGAGTAATACTCTAACAACTTGCTTTTTAATTCACATCTAAATTGCATTCCCTAATAAAAATAGACCCAAATATTTTCATTGTTGTTGCTGTTGTTGTTTCTAAGTGAAAAAAAATCTAGATTTGTGTTGCAACAGATTTAGGGAAAGCACAATACACATTTTGTCAAACAATTGCCTTTAAAACATTAACATTGTTATTCTTTGTGAATGTCTAGCTATAGGTGATTTTTCTCAACAGAAGTATATTGAAGCTGANTAAGTATTTGTATCTAGAGTAAAGGTGCAAAAATCCAAAGCAAAGACAGCAAGATTATTAAATGTCTGATAGGTTTCTCTTTTTTAAATTAACTTTTATTTTCTTAGTTATTTCCCCCTTATACTAAAACTAGATTCTTTTCTCAACAATATATCCTTATTATAGTTTTCTGTCTCTTACTCTACTCATCCCAATTCCTTGCCACCTCCCCTCCCATCCATATCTACTCCCTTTCTGTCTCTCATTACAAAAGAAAAGATTTCCACTAGTTTGGTTGGCCATCTCTGCACACCCTCCCATCATGATCTCTTAGTCCCTTGCTCGTAGAGGGCCCCCTGTCTCCCATCGATTGGGCTACCAAACTAGTGGAGATGCATGAACTATGGACCCATGGCTGAGAAGCCCCGATGGGCCCTCATCCAGAGACAGATGGAAGCAAATGCGAGATTCATG
>LZPO01066547.1:66086-86124 GCA_001675575.1 Neotoma lepida
AAAAAAAAAGTCTACATCACATGGTCTATTCCAGCCTTGACAACTAACATGATTGGCTTACGTGATGAGCACTCTAGAGTGGACAAAAGGGCATTTTGTATTTCTCAGCTCATGGCTAACTAAACCATCATTCACCCAGAAGTGTGATTTTTGTCAGCTTTCATACATAAACCAGAAACTAATCAATCTGTTTAACATTTTAACTGCATGGGCAAATACCTGAACTATAAACTAAGACAAACTTGTAAACTACAGGATATGGCCATGATGGGCAGGTAAATGACCCTCAAGCTAGTTGCAAATGGCTAGAACTAGGTGTTTTAGAACTTGGTGTATAATGATGCACGGCTCAGCTACGATACCTGGTTCCTACCAGCAATCATCACTGACTGTACAGAAAGCTTGGTCCCAGTCACTTATACAAAACTGTCACTGGCTGCCACGTCTTCTCCCAGGCCTTTTTCCAGAGGTTATATTTGGCATCACTACACAACTCCAGGAAGCATCAAATTAGCATGGGAGGGGGGCGGGTGCTGAAGACACCAACAGAAAACCCTGTACCTCTGAGTGAGAAAGCACTGCATCCAGGTAAATAAGATAGATCTCTTGTCTTGTTTCTTCACATAGTGTATGCCCCCAAAACAATTACATTCTGCAGAATGTAGCCTCCTGTAACACAATGGTATGAGCAACCCTACCTGGCTTGTAGAATTCAATACTCAAGTGGAATGAGGACATATTTGCATTCATTTCCATCCCTTTACCATCTTTCCTTTCCTTGTAGCTAATCAGAAATTCCTGTCTCATGCACAAGGTCTGCTGAGTCCCCATCAGCCCATCCCAAGAGTGTATGCTCACTGCTTTTCACCTGGTGCAGTGAAGAGGCCCCCTGGTGAGTAATGGGAAAAATTAAGATTGCTAATATTTAATGAACTCTTGTTCTTACCATACACTTTGACAGACACTTTATGAGCATCTCATGTCAACTCAAGACAACTTTATGAGGCAGAAACAGTTACTATCTTCCATTTATGGCATAAGAAACTGAGACCTTGGAAAGTTCTGGATGGCTCAGTTTGCAAGTATAACAAGTGTGGGACAAACCTAGCTTTTCCAGATTCAGAAACTGTGTTTGAACCACCATGATTACTATCTGATCAAACCNAAGTGGAGAAGCTCTAATTTATGAGACAGAAAATTAGGAGCCCAGGACATTTTAAGATGTGTGATTTAAAAGTCTGATGACAGCCGTCTTCAGAGGTTAGTACTGAAAAAGGAAATATTTATCAAAGTACACTGGAACAGAGCTAACTGTGAAGGGACAAGGGTCTGAATTAAAGCCAAACAAACAAGGGGAAAAAACAGCAAAGCTTATAAGAAATGTCTCAAAAACTATTGAATAAAATTTGGTGTCATATTTTTAGGTGAATATGATGATTCACTCCAAGGTGATACCCAAATCAAAAATTGAGTCATTTTGATTTGAGGTCACTTTACATAAACAATGTCTGAGAGGAAGCAATGGATTTGTCTTTCAATATGTTAAGTGAGAGCTTAATTAAGCTTAATTCCAATACTGGAATGTTAACATAACCCAATCAATCAACTCTCTGTTTCAAAATAAATATTTAGGTACAGGCCAACAGTAAGTACTTGAATGACTAGAACTTTAAGACGTTGTTAGAGGCAATGCTGGCACACACAATAATGTGTGAGGGTAATATAGATTTTAGTGATGGAGACATGTGCATAAATAGTATGAAACAGAGAGAGGAGCTACAGTGGAGATATAATCCAGGTGCTATGGGACTTCCAAGATGCATCCCTCCTAGGGAAACTAGAGAGGGCTATATGGAGAAGCTGGAGAGCATCTGAGGTGGGATTTTGATGATTACCAAACATCAAAGAATAGATAAAGGGAGGTGGAGGTTACCAGTAGAGTAACCAAGACCTGCAGCTCTGAGGAGCAGGCTGCCTTAGGAATGCAGTTAGTCTGGGAGGTAAAAATAGATGTTTCTTGGANTAGGGAGAAGAAAGCATAGTAAAATGCCAGGCAGGGGAAGTAGGTTGGAGCCAGATAATGGAAGGCCTTGCAGTCTATTCAGGGAGCCTGGACCTTGTTCTGTAGATAATTTGAGGTCATTAGAAGTTTGATCATATGTGACTCATAGGTCAATCTTTTATTATTTCCATATATAAATATATGATTTTAATGAAGTTTCGCCTCTTATCTCTTCCCAGTCCTCGACTTTGCTTGGTGGCCTGTCCTTGGGTTAATATTCCTAATATCCTTTGCTGTTTGTGTGTTCTCTTCAGTATTTCTTATTAACCCTTTATCTAACCCAAAGCTCTTTTTTCCTCCTTCCTCGGCGCACAGCTGAAAGCTTCAGCAACATCAAAGAAAGATGTCAACAAAAGAATTCTTCCTCTTTGATTTTAATCCTAAATTCTATTTCTGATACTCTACTNATTTGACCCAGATCCCATTTGCAGTAACAAAAGGAAGACTCTGTCTGAATGCTTTTACCAAGGCTTTCCTTTGGAGACTTCTCGTATTATACCATCTTTGGGTGCTTTCCTTCAAAGGGCTCAGCTTCAGAGAAAATGGATCTGAAGAAGCAAAAATGTATCCCCTAGAGAAAGCCTTCCTGCTTAAGACAGGAAAGTGCCCGAATGTGAGAATGTTATTTAAGAGCCTGCTCCGGTCTCTTTCAGTCCATCCAAGATTCAGAGAGAGAGAGAGAGAGAGAGAGAGAGAGAGAGAGAGAGAGAGAGAGAGAATTCAAGAATTCAGACTCCTGATGTTTGTCCCCTAAGTGGTAATAGAAATAGTTTGTCAGAAATGGAGTCACATTTAATTATATTCTTAGGAATTGTACTTTAGCTGTTAGCTAAAATTCTTCCTTTTGTGACATGAACACACCCTCAATATCCCATCCTCAACAAAACAAAGAAAACTAAAACTTCTCACCTTCCTATTTTACTGTCATTTGAATTATTGTATTTTTTTTAATTCTTAGAGACTGTTATATCTAGGCATTTTGTTTTGTTTTGTTTTGTTTTGTTTTGTTTTGTTTTTTGAGACAGGGTTTCTCGTGTAGCTTTGCGCCTTTCCTGGAACTCACTCGGTAGCCCAGGCTGGCCTCGAGCTCACAGAGATCCGCCTGCCTCTGCCTCCCGAGTGCTGGGATTAAAGGTGTGTGCCACCACTGCCCAGTTGGCATTTTTTTATGTAATTGAAAAACTCAACTACGTAGTCTTTTGTATCATGCTCTTTTAAACATCAAGTTATCCCCCAAAACAAACACCCCCCCCATCTTTCTCATCCACATCATCCCTTGATCACCTGATCCTCTTTAGCTTCTCAGAACACATTTAACTCATCAGCTACATGAACGGATGCTGGGAGCAATGCAACAAGGGCTTGGGACAAAGAAGGAGACAACATACTCCCATTGTTGCTTGATTTCCTAATTTTTAAGAGAAGTAGGAACTCAGAAACCCATTGACTTTATACATATTCAAAATTAAAAATGCAAAATGTTTTTAGAACATTGTCCAGGCCCAAGCAGCCATGGAGGAGCCCCAGTCTGTAGGCTGAGCACTCAGCCATGACCTGACTGCNGAGAGATCCAGAATCCACCCTACTTGCTGGTATTGTCTTCTTGTACTGACTTTTTACTGTCTCCTGACATAACTAAAGAATACCTTCATCAGGTAGGTCCACTCCCTCTGTGAGTTCTGTTCCCCTTCTCTCCTGAACCCTCCACCAGAGAGCCACCTGCCCACTCATCTTTCCCTGTCAACAGCTTACATGCTGCCTTGATAGAAGCAAATGGGAACGAAGAAAACCCTCAGAAAGTTTTAACAGTTCCAGACACCTGACACAGTNCCCTCCCTGTGTCTCCTCGAGTCCCAGGAAAATCGTGCCTTTAGGAAAACAAACAACAAAGAAAAGAAATNCCACAAGGATACATTGAGTCATTTCATGTAAACAAATGTTTTCCCCTGGAAGTAAAGTAAGTTAGGCAGCTTCCAAACTGAATTAGCTTTTTCATTCTGCATGGTCTGTCTTCTGTGTCCTTTACCCAGGAGGACAGNACATTTCCATAGCATCAGAGCACTCTGTACAACAAGAAAGACTGTGTGTTCTTCAACCCCTGTTTTGTCGATTATAACTACACTTGGGCTACTGATTGATCAACGTAAAAATGTGCAAGCAATCACCAAGTCAGCCAGTTTCACTAGAATGAAAAATAAGAACAGACCACCCGTTGCCACAGATNTATCATTTGGATTTTGGTGTTTTATGACAGATATATTGATTAAATTCACCTTTAAGGGCCCATGAGCCCTGCTCATCTGTCTCAGGTGACAGCAGCATGTACAGAATTGGAGATCTTCTTCTCCAACCTGCAGGATGTGACTCACTGTCACTATGTGTGCTCTTCAATCGTGTAATCCCCCAACTCCAGGTCACTTTCTCCAGTAGTGTGATTACTAGAGCCTTTCTTTGAAGCTGACTTCCTTGTCTCACTTTTCAAACACCTCTGGACTCTGGTGGTTCTTATCTATCTTGGTTGACTTCTACATTTGATGTGCTTTAGAGACCATTATATTTATTCGGTTACCCCGATGTCTCCTAGGCTCACCTCATTTTCTAAATCAGAGCCCCTGCCCTCTGCTAGTCTTCTCGCTTGACTAATTATGGCCAAGATGGATGTCCTAAAACAGTGTCATNCAGGGTATGAGAACTGATACCTGGAAGGTTCGCCTTCCCATGCAGCTGTGATGAAAAAGATGCATTTGTCTTCCTGGTTTAGATTTGCCTATCTAATGGCCTGTTACCTCTATCACTACTTTCTTAGGAACTCATTCTCACACTGTTTTCTTCTTTTAGATGNTAGATTTGTCTCTTGCAAATATCTTCCTCAGTTCAGGCATTAACACATCACCTTTCCCCTTCCATTTTGAAAGGAGGGTATCATTANATTGTAATAAAATTAATCCTTTAAAAATGGCATTTGGACATTTTGAGGTGATCCTTCCCAACAGAAAATGTAAAACCTTTACAAGAGCAGGTAGTACTAACTGTTTCTGTCACTAGAGAATATCCAGATGACCTGTGCCTCTTCTTTTAACCTGTCATTGAGCTCTGGGNCTGGTCTACTTGGGCTCAAATCCTCAGGGTGACACTATTCTTCTGATCAGTTTCATCTTCCAGCTAGCATTCATTCCATCTCAAGATGGATGGCAACACACATACTTCATACAAGCTGTCATGAAGAGTAAGGAGACCATGTGTGTACGTGGAGCACTGAGCTTGAAGACTGGTACACTCTCACTGTCTTCCTCCACCTTACAACTCAGGGCTATCTCAGTCTTCAGTAGTAGGCGGGTCTCATCAGTAATGGATGGGCTTTTGTGGCCATGGATCTTTCCCATTGCATAATCTTCCTTTCCATTTGTTCTCCTTTTTTCTTAAAACCAAGACATCTTCCAAGGTTCTACACAAAGAAATCTACTCCTCCTCTTAATGCCCTTACTTAAAGGTCAACTAAAATAGTCAAATGCTACTCAATGCCATGCTTTTAAAATAGAATAAGAAATAACAGCATAAACTCCATAGTGGGCCCTTTTAAACAACAGGGGAGTCCCACTNCCCTGCAGACGGAGAGACGGTATTGTTNACAGAAAGTGGGCTAGCTCAGGATGGGGNCCAGGAACTACAGCTGTCTGTGCTATGAAAACCATGCTTACNTCATTTCCCTTCCAAACACAAGCACTCTTTTCTCCCACCTGCCCATCGGTAAAGAAGAGAGCCGGGCTTCATCTGCTGAAAGGTTTATTGTATTTAATTTTTTTCCATTTGACCTTTTAAAAAACAAAGTTCTATATAATAAAGCAAATAATCAGAATGTCAATATAAACTTTATCTAATTATTATTGTTGGGTTTATCATCTAGAAGAAATTATCAAAGTCACACATTAAAGGCTTCTCCAGAACGAATGTTTATAGTTCGTATGTCATGACAATTCCATTTGATCAACATGAAATATAAACATGCGAGAGCATTTAGCCACAATAATGAGACATTTAACTTGTAAAAATGGGTCAGCCATATAGGTCAATTAATGACAGGTGAGTACGTAATAAAAATTCACACTAGTTTCCCACCCCTGTTTCTATTAGACCTCTTATACAGCTTCATGAAGAGCAAGGACAGTGGAGAGAAACTGTCCAAGCTATCAGTACACATACAAAACTCACCAAGGAAAGAGAGTGGGGGGCCAAAGGAAAGATAGCGTGAGGACCAGAGGGAAAGACAGCTGACCTCAATATTCTAAGTTGGTGGTGGCCAAAGGGGACCTCATTAAAATTCCCGGCCTCAGTAGTGAGCGAGTCTACGTAGGAGTTAATCATTAGGTTCGGCCTCCCAGAGCTCCCCCACCACAGCCCATGCAGCACAGGAATACAGCATGAAGTCCTAGAGTCCTGTTAAGGTCCAAGCACAACCTCCCCTGAGTGTTGTGTAAAGACCTAGTTCCAAATAGTTCTCATGCCCATAGTATCGTTTTCATTCGCCACTGGCAGTCTCCTANNCTTCATGTGAGACACCCCAGAGATCACCTTCCTCGGGCCTCTCCTTCCTCTCGTCCTAACCACAGGTTCATTCCACCTTTGTGTCTCCCTGTGTTCCTTTTCTATACCTAGCCGCCATATTGTACTCCTGTGTATCTGAAAGGGACAGCCAAAATCTTTGACAACTGGTCAGCANTGGCAGGGCCCTATCAGGGCACACGCTNCCACTCCATGCAAGTGTGGAGTGATCACCTGTCAACATGAGGGGAGGTGTCTATCAAACAAAGTATTGGCAGTGCCAAGTGCATGGGAAAAGCCTAACCAATGTTTGTTGATGGAATAAATGAGTCTTAGGTGACTCTGCAAAGAAAATTGTTTNCTGTTTACAGTGACATTGTTTTCCCATTGCCACAACTCCCTGTCCATAGTCTGGATTTGTATATCATACTCAGTAAAATGCAATATATAATATATATATATGTATATCACACTCAGAAAATGCAATATATATGTACATATATGTGTATATATATGCATATATATTATTTTAACTATGAAGGCCCTTATAGGTTTAGGAAAACAAAAATCCATGAACTCTAAGTAATTATAAACCTAGTGCCATTGGGAATAGCATCCCCCAGTCCCAACCCTAGAAACCCATCTTCCNGTATTTCACTCACACAAATTCGAGCTACCTTTTCCAAATTTAACCAGCCCAAGAGATGACATTTTAAAATAGCCATTGTTTTGTGAGAATGTTGTGATTTTGTTTCCTCTATTGAGACAGCATCTCTCCGTGTAGCCCTGGCTGACCTGGGATTCTCAGTCCTCCTGTCTCAGCCTCCTGAGTGATAGATTACAGGCACACACAACCACNACTGTCTCAAATAGCTGCCGAATTAGGCTATGCTCCCTTGTGTTACTGGGAGTTAATTAAAATGTCAAAAGCTTGTTNTAAGAACACATAACGAATGATATTTTCTCTGAGGACACCAAAAACTAAAATANGAGCTATCTACCACATCACAGAGCAGCCTNACTCTCAGGGCTGGGCTGTGCAATCTCAGGAACAGCAACCTTCATTTAAGGGCAATTCTAAGGGCAGCTCCAAAACAAATCTGAGGGTGAGACTGCACCTAGTACCATACAGAATTCTCAGCTGACATTCTACTAGCGTGTCTTTGTATTGTACGCCAGACTGCAATTCATAATTCATGAATGGAGCCTTCGCTAAATGCAATGTATATTTTGTTCGCTTTTAGGATGTTCATAATGTGTGTTGTGGAGGGAAAAAAAAGACATTCCCAGAAGCAACATCCAACATCNTATAGCCATAAAATATTGCAATAATAGAAAGCTCTGTTGTACTACATGAAAAAGGAGTTCATAAAGCCATTCGGGTTAGGGGCTCAGTTCTACACTGCTCAGAGGAGGAATTTTTCAGTTATACAAAGCTTAAAAGGAAGGTGCGGTCCAAAGCAAGACCTTAAGTGTTGTGCTCAAACACTTCCTGCCATGTCTGATTTTCAGCAGGAAGGTTTTGAAGATACATTAGAGACCCAGAGAAAGGTAATTCTACTTCAAACTGAACAACAAGAAAAGAGGGCCAGGCACTCACAACATGCCGTTGTCGTGACTGTCCAAGAGGCTTAGCAGATAAAGACACAGGATAGCCCTTGTGGGGTTTGAATCTGAGGGTATATTTCTACTCAGCAATGAGGGGTTGTTGCCTTTACTTATGAAGTGAGATTTGGGGGGTGGGGAGTGGGAGATGAAAGAATGCGTGAACCAAATCAAAGTTGACTTGGAGAACTCAAATGTGAATATGAAAAATCCCTTTGCTTTAGAAGAATTGGCAAAGAAGTTATTGTCCTATTTTCTGACACATGAAGGACAAGAGATCATGAGCTTTCTTAACTGATGTTCCTCAGTTCCTCGTGTCCTGTGGTCCATCACGACACACATTTACCAAGTTGTCTATACTTCTACCTTAAACACTAAATGCAAATAAACTTCTTCCAAAGTGGTCAGGATAATATACCTTTAATTGAAAAGGAAGCAATACTATACCAATTGTGTTGAGATTAACAACCACAGACAGACTTGATGTCATGATAAAATATATGCAGCTTGAAGATCAAGGTTTTTTAAAAGGTCAATATGCAGTCAAATATATAATTTAAAATTTTATCTTATCGCTTAATTTGTTTATTGCTGTATAACCCAAATATTTTATAAAAATTTATTGCAAATAAAATTATTATAATTTGCATTTTAACTAATAAATAAATCACTCAAAAACATTGGCATTTTGCCTCTGTGCAGTTGACATCAACTCAGTAAACCTATGAACAATGCCAATGATAGTAATAAATTTGGTTATTAGAAAATATAAATAATAAAATGTGGTTATTAGATATTTATGTCAGAAAAAAATATATAGTAGTTTACTCTATTGATCACTCTATTGCTTTTACTTGTGCCTGGCTGATTTGAAATCGATTAGACAGCTCTACATTTTTCAAGTCACAAGTACATTCTGATTAAAGCCTTTAGGCTACCCATGGCNGTTCATTATTTTCATTCATTAAAACAGCTCCTATCATTCATGACATCTTGTAATAATGGGAAAGAAAAATCTTGAAAACGTAAAGACAGAATCAGACTCTTCATATGAATAATATATCAAACTGGAAAGTCAAAGCTAAGTGGGCTCAGAGTGCAGGCTAAAGAAGAGGGGTCCCTCCAGCAGGGTCACCCATGCCNTCTCCAGCTCCCTTTAATCTTGTGGTTACATTCCCCATTGCATCACGTAGTTATCTAGAGACCTTGCCAAGCAGACTGGCAGCTGTGTGTGGGATGCCTAATTATAGTACCCTGAGATTTAGCTACTTGGTAGCCAGTTTTCTCTTTATGAAAGAAGACCTAATAACAATTTCTGTAATTATCATCATTATTAATATCTCAAAGGTAGCCTCACCCAGAAATGCTGGGAACTGGTGGGATAGGACATGGGTGGGGCCAGTATGTTCCTTTAAATACCGTGATCAAGGTGCAGGCTTCCTTCTCTGAAGGCAGCTCTGAAGNGTTCTCTGGTTATCCATTCTCTTTCTTGCATAGTCTAGAACTTACTTCTATTCAACTTCTGTTCACCCATCTGGAAGATCCTAGCCAGCAACCATGGTTGATGATGATTTGTCTGCCTTGGTAGTCGATAATGGGTCAGGGATGTGCAAGGCAGGTTTTGGGGGAGATGATGCCCCCCGGGCTGTGTTCCCCTCCATGGTGGGGCGTCCCCGACACCAGGGGGTCATGGTTGGTATGGGCCAGAAGGACTGTTATGTGGGAGATGAGGCCCAGAGCAAGCGAGGCATCTTGACCCTGAAGTATCCCATTGAACATGGAGTTGTCACCAACTGGGATGATATGGAGAAGATCTGGTACCACACTTTCTACAACGAGCTCCGCGTAGCGCCAGACGAGCATCCTATTCTTCTCACAGAGGCACCGCTCAATCCCAAGATCAATCGGGAAAAGATGACTCAGATAATGTTTGAGGCTTTCAACACACCTGCCATGTATGTAGCTATCCAAGCTGTACTGTCCCTCTATGCTTCAGGAAGGACTACAGGTATCGTGATGGATTCTGGGGATGGGGTCACTCACACTGTGCCCATCTATGAAGGTTATGCTCTGCCCCATGCCATTCTACGACTGGATCTGGCAGGCAGAGACCTGACTGATTATCTCATGAAGATCCTGACAGAACGAGGCTATAACTTCACCACCACAGCTGAAAGGGAGATTGTGCGGGATGTCAAGGAAAAGCTGTGCTATGTAGCCCTGGATTTTGAGCAGGAGATGGTCACTGCAGCTGCTTCATCCTCACTTGAGAGAAGTTATGAGCTTCCTGATGGGCAGGTGATCACCATCGGAAACGAACGCTTCCGTTGCCCAGAAGCCATTTTCCAGCCTTCCTTTCTAGGCATTGAGTCCAGTGGGATCCATGAGACAACGTTCAACTCCATCATGAAGTGTGATGTGGATATTCGCAAGGATTTGTATGCCAACACTGTGCTGTCTGGAGGCAGCACCATGTACCCAGGCATTGCCGACAGGATGCAGAAGGAAATTGTAACCTTGGCACCAAGCACCATGAAAATCAAGATCATAGCTCCCCCGGAACGCAAGTATTCTGTTTGGATTGGGGGCTCCATCCTGGCCAGCCTGTCCACATTCCAGCAGATGTGGATCAGTAAGCAGGAATATGATGAAGCTGGTCCTCCTATTGTCCATAGAAAATGCTTCTGAATGGGCTTGCTTCTGTGTCCCTTTTTCTAGGTCAAAATGATGGTACCCATCTCACCCAGTAAACTTAAGGTAAATAGTTTACTTCCTATTGAATGTACAAGCCAGCAAATCCATGTCTCCACCCATGTATCCTGGGCTATAACACAGCTAACCACACTGTGATTTCTATCAGCTGAGGGAATTCTGATATATTTTCTATGCCTGTAGGGCTCAAAGAAATACAGACTTGCTTATGTGAAAATATGNGACAAGGAGTAAAATCATGAGAAATATAATTTCAGAGTGAATACTATGATTTCCAAGCTTTAAATCTAGTTCTTGCTAAAATATTCAACAACGCTCTATACAAACCTGCAATATAAAAGTTTAGCAACTAGCTCTTATTAAGTCTTCTTATTTGTTTACTTCTTTCTACAGATATAATGAATTTTACAGGTCAATTATTCTATACCCACATATGCATCAGGGGAGTAAAATATTACATCTTAAAATATAATAATGCATTTGGCTGACTGAACAATTTACGTGAATTTCTTTGCTTGCCAACAGTAAACATTTTAGTAGCTCTGTATTTCAATTAATTGCCTTATTAAATAAGCATAACTAAATAGTCACCATTTAGTGTATATAAATCAAATACATTTTCAACTCAAGGTGGAGATCTGTTGGTCAAACATATCTTAATGCCTTAGTTATTGGACTTCATTATACTCATGAAACAGCAAACCTACAGATGATGCCTGATTTTTTTACATAGAAAGATATTGCTATATTGAGTTAATTTTGTTCTGCTACAGGGTGACAAGAATAATTTTATTTGCATTTCTTAGCATAATAACGTGTCTTGAGTAATATCTGTTGGCCTTGATTTTGGCTATTTCTATTATGCAAGAGTGTCACTATGGGGAAATACAGCTCCAGTTTCTTCGTAAGCAATAAACCTTAGGAGAAGTTCAGTAACCTCAAGTGTATTCTTGGAAAGATATGCTGTAGCTCTTTTTTATTATATCCAGCGACTAGAAATACTTGTTTATGCGCATGCCTCTGAGATAGTAGCTTCTCAAAAAATATGTGCTTCTTCCTACGATGTTTGAGATATTTTAATGAACCCAGTGGTGATTTAACAATTAATTTTAAGTGTGACCTTGTCTTCTTCCATCTATGCTGTGATTNCTAGTTATTCGGTTATCAGGGTTATTTGTACTTTTCATGTTTTTATCTAAAAATGTAAAATGTTTATTTGCTTGTGAAGATACTTTCAGATACTTCGGAGGGAGGAATCTCCTCTTTCATATTAGTTTGGAAACTTCTTGTGTCTAAACATTCAAATTGGAATCTTTCACCAATTTTGATTAAGATGGAACTTTTGAAATAACTTGATTATTTCTTATTTCCTTTATCAGTTAATGCAATTTTTAATCTGCAAAGGCACTTTATTTTACAAGACTTGCTTTTCATTTAATTTCATTAAAATAAAATTACATCATAGTTGTATTTTGGATTTCCTGTTATTTCCCCTCACTCCCTCCCAAAGAAAAGAAGAGTGACTCAGAGGATCATGCTGCCTATGCACGACCTGCCCATCCCCATGTTACTCATCCTCATCTTGTACGTCCTACATTTGGTCATGTAAAGTTAAAAGTCACTTTTTAAATAGCTAGTCAGATAAGTTTATAAATTCCTCATAATAGTAAGGTCTAGTAGATGACCCAGCATTCAGTAATTAAGTTAGAGATAATAACAGCATAATAACATCCTGCATTTATTGCTGTGATGCTTCTCATTTACAGAGTGAGGAGTCCTCACAAATATTCTGACCTACATTCTGAATTACTAGAAAGAAAGAAAAACCAAACCTATGCCTCCACCCATGGAAAGTTTACGGGATAGATGAGGTGAACTCTCGGGAGAATTAACTACAGAACTCTGACTTTAGATGGACATGTTAACCCTGTAAGGCAAACAGAAATTTAAACCTTGGGTCATTGGATATGCTGTTCATATACATGGATTGCTTGACTGATGAGTTCAGTCAGAGCTCAGCCTATCTCATAGGTCCTGTGCTTAACTAATACAATTGGACTGTTATTCGGCAGTGGTTCACCAGCCTGGCTTATCAACCACATTACTCAGAGAACCTTTTACAAAGACAGATTCCCAAGCCTGAGACTCAGAAATTCTGACTCAATAGATCTAGGGTGAAGACTTAGGGTCCCAATGTGCAATCAAATAGAAGAATCACATTAGTTTGAAAACTTCTTATGTCTGAACATCGGGATTGGAATCTTGAACCAATTTTGATTGATATTGATTAAGATTAAGAACTTAAAGCACATTACAGACCCAAAGATGAGGAAGGAGTTTGGATGCCAAAGCAAATGGCTTTGCCCTTTGCCCATGCTGCATCCTGAATAACAACTGTAGCTGGTTCGGTCAGTTCCCCCCAGAGAGTAACTGTCCCAATCATAGGGAATATTCTTCTGAAAACATGCCTGATCCCAAGCTTTTCTGATGTATAGATATGCTCATTTAAAATGGTGAGACAAAATAGTCCTGGGATAGAGTTTGGACTGCGACCTAGATACACAATTCCAAGTTCTCTAATATGAAAGGGCCCAGGTGTGAGGACTGCAGTTCCCAGATGAACCAAGTGTAATCCTTTGGGTGACTAGGACTTGACACATTTGTCCACTAATTTCCAAATTACTTAATTCCCCCATATCTTATGTGACAGGGTACTAGGGCTGTGTGTCAAGGAGAGTAGGGGATTTATAATACAGTAGTGAGAGAAATAATGTAGAATAAAAAGGTATATGTACAATCTAAGATAAATCCACTAACTAAACACAGGTTATTGTTACTCATGTGAAGACACCAGAATTAGAAGATTAACGGGCTGACAGAGTGGAGGCGGCCCTAAGTTGTCTTAAAGCACACACAGGTTACACTGAACACGAAAATTTAGATGGCTTGGACAATATTATGAACATTATCTAAGAGGGTAGTAGAGTTATTGATTCCTTTTTTTTTTTTTTTTTGAGACAGGGTTTCTCTGTGCAGCCCTGGCTGTCCTGGAACTTGCTCTGTAGACTAGGCTGGCCTTGAACTCACAGAGATCTGTCTGCCTCTGAATCCCGAGTTCTGGGATTAAAGGTATGTGCCACCATGGCCTGTCAAGTTATTAATTATTAATTTAAGTGTTTCCATTGGCAGAAACAGGAAAAAAGCACTCAAGTTTTAAGGTTAAGTTCAAGTGTCACCTCTTACATGGAGCCTTTTGTAGCCAAAGTAGAAGTGACAAACAAGGTCTTCTGTTGTGCTCCCAATACACTGTTTATATTATGCACTTCCCAGGCATAATTCCACACTCTCCCACGCACATCAAAAAACACCTGGAGGACAGATACATAGACAGTGTTTACCCACCTTTGAATTCTCCCAGTGCTGGTCACACAGAATAATCCAACACACATGAANGACTTGTGAATGCTGCAGTACCTCACAAACACCACCGTGCACATGGCTAGATCCATGCTGCCCAATCCCAGCTCCTGTCTAACAGCNTTTGTGCTCCCTTGGAAGCCTGTTTTCTGTCCTTTCTTCCTGTCTTCTCCTTCCTTCTATCCACTGCTCTTTAATATAAGAGGCTGGATTTGAATGCCTTTTGCTTGTCAAACGATTAACCAGCACTCTCTTCTAAACTACATGCTAGTCACACGGCTGCTGAGATTTTGAAAGAGAGTGGGGGAAGAAAGGAAGGAAGAAGGACTAGGAGAAGAAGTAAAGGAGCAGGAAAGAGAGTAAGGAAAAGGCAGGAAGAAAAGTGGAGAGACTAGGGAAGAAAGGGGGGAAGACATCATTCGATGAGCGCAGTGCTACATTTATCTCTTGTAATGTATTTATTGCATTCTTGCTGATAATTCCCTCTGCTCGTTTTTCAGCCCCCAATTATCCTGGAGTTGAGAGCTTCATGTGTCTGACTCTGAGTTTTAGTAACTCAAAACACTGTAAAGCACTGAAAAGTTTTTGGTTGACTATTCATAGCCTCCTTGTAGTTTACAAAACATTCCTTTCAAAGATATTTGAAGCTAAGAACTAAACATGTGGCTTTCTCAATACAGCTTCCAGATGTTGATAAGTCCAGTTGGAATGACTTTAAGGGCACACATGTAGGCACACATGAGTAGCACATCGATACTCTAACACTTCCTTTTTAAATATGAAAGGAACTGTCTGAACTATAATTGTCATTTTTTTAAAGCTATCCCCATAAATGGTGAAAATTCTACTGAGTTGCCTGCCTTGTTTGGCAGCCTATTAAAAATTTGCAATCATAAGTAGCTAGTGACTTTAAGTTACAAATATAGGTGTCAATATGATGTGATGGTGGATGTTTCACCTAGACAACACACCCTCATACCTATTTCTAACACCTGTCTATCTGCATTTACCTCTTTCTTTAGGTATTGAGAATTTGAGCATCTGAAACTCATCATTGGGCATTTGGCAGCATGTAAAGTAAAAGCCATGTTATTCTCTCTAGCATTGGCAATAAGGCCTCTGTCACACACAACCCATGTGACACCATATCTGATGACGAAGGAAATAGACAAACAAGCAAGATGAGGATTATTAGAGCTCTCACTCAGATACCCGTCGTGGTCACGTGGTATCAAGAAAAGCTTTTCTTGGCTATGTTATCGCTTGGGGGTAAAGCAGGAAAGGTAGGNATCAACANTGAATCGTNACTTCATAGTCCCATTCTTCCACTTTGCATGTTCCCCNTGACCNCCTCAGAGAGGCATCACAGGGCATATGCTGTAACTCTTCCACTTTAGGGTGGGAAAAAAAATCATAGACTACTCATAAATAAATGAATGTAACTAGTTGTCATAATCTTCTTTTTTATTTACTAAAATGGTGATGGGCTGAATTTGGCCAATAGGCAGTAGTTCAAAGAAAGAAATTGTTTTCCTGTGATCTTTAATTCATTTAATTCAGAGCCTAATTGTTACATACTGTTCTTATCACCATGACTGAATGGCTGAGGAAAAAAACAACTTACAGGAGGAAAGGTTTACTTTGGCTCATAATTTGAGAGAGTAGTGTCCATTATGGTGGAGAAGGCATCATGGGATCCATGGTGGCAGGAGGAGGCCAAAAGGACCAGGAAGTGAGGCGAAGTGAATGCCGGTGCTCAGCTGGCTTCCTCCTTTTATTCAGGCCAGGACCCAAGCCCCAAGTCATGCAATGATGGTACCCATGTTCAGAGCAACTGTTCCCTCTTCAGTTAACCTTCCCTGGGTCCAGCCGCACACAGAAACTTTGAGGTGTACCTGCCAGGTGATTCCAAGCCAAGCAAGTTGACAGCAAAGTTAACCGTCATAAGCCATATTAGTTCTTCTTAGTGATGAGAGACTGACATAGTGGAAACGCTATTGGCGTAAATAACTGAACCTGACAGCAAAGGGAAACTAAGTTTGCTAATCTTTGCAGGAATAGAGAGTGTGGACAAGGCCTACAGGATGCTTTGCAGTATTTCTGGGACAAAGTATCCAAAGATATTATACTTCCATGTGAATGAAGCACTAAGGCCCAGTTCTTCCTTGATGAGGTATCTCAAACACACCTCCATCACCATCACCACCACCACCACACCACACAACACACACAACCACCATCACACAACACAACACACACATACATACATAATACACCCCACCTCCACCACAACAGACAACACACACACACACACACACACACACACTACTACTACTACTACTACTACCACCATACCACACAGCACATACACATGTATACCCCAAGTAAAACAACACAGCCAATTGAGCTTGGAAGGAAAGCTCTGAGCTACAGATAGAAATATTTTGAAATCCAAAATGACAATGGTTGGAACAGACATGATAAGGCAAAATAGGATAAGCCATAGTCCTCTATGTTACAACTCAAAAAGTCAGTTATACAGCAGACAGTTGGGACTCTAAGACCAAGGCAGGGAAGCAGAGAGCTCAGATTAGTCAGAAAGGAAACCTAGAATTCACGAATGCGAAGTACATTAACATGTTCAAAGTCATAGCATACAGGAGCTGGGGTGGGGGTCGGAGGTAGCATGTTTCTTTGTCTTGATCATAGCTCCAATTATTGTGATTAATATACTCTGTGCTAAGACTAAAGACGTCAACAAGATGCAGGAAATATGCCTATTCTCATCAAGGACTCTGGATGAGACTCTAAGACATAAGTACACAGAAAATGAATTAAAAATGAGAACAATTATGAGTGACATTATAGGAAACAGCTCTGAGAAAAATCAACAGAGCAATGTGCAGTTTTGCTGGTGATTGGTGGAGAGGGATCTGGGGGTGGGGATCTCTCTATTGTCTATGCACATCATATTCAAAAACCACCTCTGACTCTCCCAAAAGTGATCTAATCCAGGTGTTCCTAGCACTCCTGAAGCACTAGAGTGNGATTTTTTGCTAGAAAACTGGGCACCTTGTTCCCAGTAAGACTTAGGAGACTATAAGGATGTGGAAAACTTTACATGACCCAACAGAGGGCCTGAGTTACAACTCCTGGATCACTGGAAAGCTTCTAGAAAGAGCAGAGTTGCACATTGAAGAAAATATCACAATGATCCTCATTCTGGATGTAGTGACTAACATTTAGCATTTCTAAAAATCACGATATTGACCAGGGATAAACAACAGGTTGTTTAGGATCAGTAGCCTGTGTGGGGGCAGCAGGGTGTCAAAGTAGGGTTTCTAGACAAAGCCAGCCCAGGTGAGATGAAAAATGAGACCCAAGATACTTTCTATTCAAACCTGAGATGGCTGGAGGGAACAGACATACAAGGCTAGGGAAGACATATTCTCACTAATGAGAGGGGGTGGGGGGAGGGATAGGAGAGGAGAGGGAGGAAGAAGAGNAAGCAGCGTTTCAAGGGTTAATGTGACCCAGGGCAGTGTGTCATTGACATGCTTGAGTAAAGAGTTGAGGTCTGTGAGGACAGCATGAGCTGGCTATTTTATCTTTGCTAACCTCACAATAATTGTGTGATTGGCCTTACTCATCCCCATGAGGACACACAGGATGAAACAATTTATGACGGGTGTACTGTTCAGTGGACCCAAATAGCAGGCTTTTAGATGAGGGCCTGCTGTGTCCAGCACGGCTCCACGAAGGGACCTGACTGAGNCAATGAGGGAATAAAGAAATGGCAAACATAGAGGAACACACAGAAACAAAGCCAGGGTCAGGTAGACTGAGCTCTCTGCTGCAGAAGCCTCAGCAATCAGAAGCTCACTGAACAGTTGAGCAGTTCAGCACATAGTTGAACACGGAGGCAGGGTTATTGCACGCAGACAAACAAGGAGGCNGACTTAGCTTATCTCAGAAGGAGCAGTCTGTGTAGGAACNGTCTTCAGGCCATAAACATCCAGGATGAGAAAGCAATGGTGGACATTTTTTGGACACACTCTCAACATCACACATGGATCAGAGGAAGGCTTTGACATTTCCCTTGGGGTGATGCTCCTTGGGATAGGAGGAAGGCTTTGTTACTTCCTTCTGAGTCTGGGGCTCTGGGCTCTTTGGCATGGCTGTGTCCATATAACAACACACACTCANTCAGGACTTCACTCACTCAGGGCTCCTTCACTCCCCACNAGGGCCTGTCCCTGGAGGGAAATGCCCGGCTNAGAGACACATGTTTCCAGTGACTCCACCAGGCGTACAGAACAGAACTTCAGTTAGAGGTGAACATTTGCTTGGAACATTCAAAGCTTCAACCATACACATTGGTGGAGTCTGTGAGAAATTTTTGACATTTAAAATTCTTTATTTCCATATCCAGTAATATTAAGGCTTGCAGAATTAGAAAGGAAATATGTGCTTTAAAACATGCTGAAATAAAGACCTTTCCAAGGAGTACAATTCAGTAACGTGGTGTGGGTCTAACAAGACTACAGGGTATAGATAANTCACATGATCCATGCACCCAAGGAAATCTGAAGCATTTCCACTGATTCTTCTAATATNGATGCCTTCTACTCTTTAGAACTAATCAATTGTAGTCACTTATTTTAGCTATATTTTTAGAAAATAAAAACATATTAAGAAGTACATCTGTGAAATGGAGTATTACTCAGCAGTAAAAAAACAATGACATCAGGAAGTTTGAAGGAAAATGGATGGAACTAGAAAAAAATCATCGTGAGAGAGGTAACCCAGACCCAGAAAGACAAACATGGTGTGTACTCACTCATAAGTGGATGTTAGCTATAAAGTAAAGGATAACCAGGCTACAATTCACAGGCCCAGAGAAACTAGGGAACAAGGAGGGCCCAAACAGAGATGCATGGGTTTCCCTGGAAAAGGAAAATAGAAGAGATCTTCTGGGTAAACTTGGAGTGGAAGAGATGGGGAATGGAGGTATGGGAACATGAGGGACCAGGCTGGGCAAGTTGGGGCAGGGCGGATGGATAGTGGTAAACCAGCTCACCGTTCCCTTTAGCTCTTCAGAAATGTAGTCTTTGTTACTGGATTTGAGGTGAATCTTCTGACTTCTTATATTTATTAAACATTTTCCTGGAAATCAGAGAGAGGTCCATTGGTCACTGTCCCTAACACCTGTTCACTCTACCTAGCTGTCTCATGTCCTTGACTGAAACAATGAGAAGAGAAATAGAAANGAGTCTACAGTGGTGTAACAGGGCTGGGAACCTTCCAGAGGTACATGAGCATCTGTGACCTTGTGTTTCCTGTTTCCAGAAACTGCCTTCCTGGCTTTTGGTCCTCTCCAACCTTAAAGCCAATTGTCACATTCCTCTAAGCTATGTTCTGCCCTCATGGCTTCTCCCTCATCTTGCTGCTCTGCTCGCTCTTTCACTGAAAAGCCTTTCATTACACTGGCTCACGCCTGGATCATACAGGGTGATCCCCTCAGGCTGATTCAGGCTGAGAAGTATAAAGTAGCAGGACCATGTAAGAGCCAGGCCCAGGACTCCAGTGAGGACCTTGTATTTTAGAAGGCTCCCACTCAATTGTTTAAACCACAAACACCACAGGGATTTTGTTGTTGTTGTATTTTGTTTGGGGATCTCAAAAGGACATTTCCAGAGTTTG
>LZPO01066547.1:87471-99285 GCA_001675575.1 Neotoma lepida
GAAGCACCCTACACAGGCCTGTGTCTGGGTTATAGTCATCTGTCTGGCAGCTGCAATCAAGGGGACAGTAGAGGGTCTGAGCCCCACCTCAGTCATGCTGGGAGGCCTG
This sequence comes from Neotoma lepida, assembly GCA_001675575.1. NCBI lineage: Eukaryota > Metazoa > Chordata > Mammalia > Rodentia > Cricetidae > Neotoma > Neotoma lepida. The sequence goes on from LZPO01066547.1 coordinate 87,581, forward strand.
GGACTCACTTTTTTCTCCATTCCTTCCCCACACCCTTTTGTCTCTGATGATCAACGACATCTCTATCTGTCTCCACCGTCAGTTTTATTCTCAAATCCACGATGCGAATATTTTGACATTTCTACTATGGTCAGATGTATAAACGGTACACGTGGCACATCACAGAAACAAAACTAAAAAAATAAAAAGAAGGCCAAAATCTAGAGCTCAAAAATAAAATCAATCTCTGTGTACAGGAACTGGTTTTGGAACAATCAACACACAGCATTCCTCACTCCCCCCTCAAAGCCCTCAGGCCCATCAAAAGGTCAGGGAGACACAGGCAAGGTAGTTTGAAGCCGTTGCCTTCCCTAAACAATAGAGGCTTTGTATAGTTAGTATTGGGCTTTCTGGAGAGCTTTGTAATACCCACATCTCCCCACTGGCTTCTGAATGCAGTCTTCCTCAATTCAAAGATACAGTTTTAGAAGGCAAACAGTGGTCTCTCAGCTACCCAGCATCTTCTTCAGCAGGAAGTGGGCAGGGGTAACAAGGGGTCATTACCCATCAGACATTTCACGCTCCTGGTGCCTTGATTTTCTTCTCCAAGTCTTNCTGAGGGTACAAGACCTTCTCCCACAACACTCCTGTAGCTACTGCTGTGGATGATAAATTGAATTCATAATTTTCTTAAAAAAAAAATCTTTTCCCCCTTGCTAGAGTTTCACTTCAGAGTGGAACCACACATCTGTTGCCCTATCCCTACCATGTGTTCCCCAGCCCAGAGCCCTTCTGGTTCTGTCTCTGTCTCACAGAGAGCCTGTACTTCCTGGGAATGGCAGGTTTCCATGCAGAGGGCTGCCTGCACAGAGGTGAATGCTAGGAGTAGTCCCAGAGTCTTACCATCCAGAATCCAGACCCTCTCTGACTCTGTCCTCAACTTCAAAATAACTTTTTCTGTGTTCGTCTCTAAACCTAGAAATGGGAATAACACTATCTACTTCAGAGCATATATTATAGAGGCATAAAAAGAATATAATTGTTTTTGCTTGGGTAGTGGTGGTGTTTGTGTTTCAATAAAAACAAAATAGAGAAAAATAAAATTCTGTCTCTTATACACATCTAGGGGAGAGGAGAGGGGACAGGGACTATAAGGTTAGGAGTGGAGAGTGAGTCAGGGGAGACTTAAAAGACCCAGATCCGTGAGAAATCAGGCCAGAGACCAGGAAGAGCCAGAGGACGGAAGACTGGCACTCCAGGCCTGCAAAGGGAGAGAGAAAGCCACTGAGGGTCAGACAAACCTCAAAATACTTTGTTGACTAGGATCTCACTCTGGTTTCTTCTCAGTTTNCTGGTCTTTGTGATCCCCACCAAGTGAGTCCAGATGAGACATAGTGTGGGATGTANAAGACAGGGTTTATTACAGGGGTGAGGGTAGACGGTGGCCAAAAGAACCACTGTACCCACCTATGTGGTTAGGCTTTATAGTATTGAAGCCTCTAAAATGATTTCTTGGGGAATAGTTCCTGTTGGGATGATTGGCAGGCCCTCCTGGATGAACTCTGAGGGAGGGACAATGGCACGTCTTTGTTCTGGCTAGATAGTGATCTTATGCTCTCCTGTGCAGTTTAGAACGTCAGGTCTCTACCAAGGGCCAAATGTAAGGGCCATTCTGTTGACCAATAATCAGAGTNCTGCAGTTTCCATCCCTGTTTTTACAAGCTGCTGATGGGAGAAGAGAGGGCNATACTCAGTGACATTCAAGCCTGCTAACATCNAACTAGCTACCTAACAGTTTGGCCGAAAAATATAAATGCACTGTGTTCCTACTATGGGGAAACAGAAAAGAAAGAGGAATAAAAGAGGGGAGGCTATTTGGGGAGGGGANTAGGGGTCCCATCTGCCCTATAGTGCCCCTGGTCCCCACCCCAATGTTCTATTTGCCTGTGTAGACACAGGTGTTGGGCTAAGAAGATGGCTCAGTGGGCTAAAGCATTTGCTGCCTGAGTTTCATCCCCATACTCATATAGTGNTAGTAGCTTCTAGTCCTTTCAAATAATGTCACTCCCTATGAACCTATAGGGCTATTTTCATCCAAACTAGCACAGGAAGGAAGACCAGTCTGACTAGTGGACGAGTATAGAATCACACCGTAGTGAATGTTGACTGGTACAACACTCAGAACTGACCCTCACCTATGCCCACAAGCACCGAATTGCTCATTAGATGGGTTCTAATTGATGATTATTTATCATGGAAGACAAGAATTTGCTGTATGCTGCATAATTGATAGCACCAGCTAAATATCTGTTTTCATTTTACTTCAAGTTTCATGAAATTCTTGAGATGTACACCAGGCTAATAATATTTCATTTTTGAAGATCGTACATAAACAAAGTCCCACTTCTGAAGGTCTCAAAGTTGAAGNCCTCTTATAGATATACAAACAAACTCTGGCTCTCCATTCATACTCTAAATTGTTGAAAAGTTGAAACCTTCCTTTGACCCAGATTTGAAACGTGCTTATGGCTCTAATATTGAAGTATTTACCATTGTTCAAAAAGAAAATAAGAACTGCTACAATGAGTGAAAGACCAAATAATCTCAGTCAGAGCTATATAGCCATGTCACATGTTCTTCCTTTATATTTTAATTGCTAGAAATAAGCCATCTTATTACCGACTGTCTCAACTTATTAANTAAAAGCCTTTGTGTAATGGTGGGGGTGGGGTGCAGGCTCCCATGCTTGTCTAGAGGCCAGAGGAGCATTCAGATATCCTGGTCTATCACTCTCCATCCTACTCTGCTGAGACAGGCTCTTTCTATCAGCCTGACGCTAGGCTGGTTGCCAGTGAGCCCTGTCTCCTATCTNAACACCTNCAGGACTCGGGGTACAGGCACACACATGGCCACAGCCCAGCATTTGATGTGAGTGTTAGGATACAAACTCAGCTTCCCATCCTTGTGAAGTAAACATTCTTACCCACTAAGCCATCTCCAGCTCTCAAAAAACTCCTTTTGTAGTTAAAGAAAACAAGATACTTTTGAAATTCATTTCCAAAAGTTAGGCTCAAACAATGCTTTTTATTGTTTTAATCAACCTCTGGACAACATAATTTTGATTGGAATTTGGTGGCTTTTCTAATTTAGTCATTTCCATATTTTTATGTAGATATGTTTCTGTTGTTGCCTCTTACTTCTTTGCTAGCTTACTTACCACTTACTTTACCTGGCCGCCAATGAAATCTTTGTTGTGAATGTCTTTAAAAGTAGCTCATTTTCTTGTTTTGTTTCCAGTACACATTTACTAAACTTAAGATAAACATGTCAGGATTTTATTCTAATTTCTTTTCTACTGTTCTGCTGAGACATACACTTTTAAAAGAAATCTGTCAAACTGGCCTACTATTTTAGCATTATAGGTCCTTGTAATCATTTTTTTTTTCAAACCACTATTATAAGATCTTAAACATGGAGATAGCTCTTGTAGGTTTTATTTGCTAGTGTTGGGAAACAATTTTTCTAGCACATAAGATAAATTTAATGCTTCATGATTTAAAAAATCACTTTCAGTATATTTACAATGGATGTACATGCACAGCACAAAGTACACTTAGGTGTACATGCACAGCACAAACTATATGTAGATGTCATATAAACAACTTGAATCAAGAGAAAAACATGATGTTCTTTTCAGCAAAACTGGATCAGAAGCATGCCAGGAAGGAGCAGAGTTCGGGCCTGAAATGTGAACATTTCAAAAGAAAACTTAGTTTCTCCTGTGGTGTCTCTGTAGGTCCTGCTGGGTTAGCAGAAGGAAACAGTCCTTCCACACAATTTAGCTTCCTCAACATCTTTAAGATTCTCCAGTGTTCTTTGCCTTTCAGACTCCACATCTTATGTTGAGTCTNTCCACAAAATAGCTGCAAGGGACTGCAAAAGCTCTAGGCCGACGCTGTAAGAAAAGCCTGCATTGTTGTGGTAAATGAGAACCTGTGCTGTGTGTGTAAACCTCTGCAACAGGTGTTTGATTGACTATCCTTGAATCATTGTGGTATCAGCAGTGTGGAAAGATGACAAAAATGATCATGTTAGCAGGCTACCCAAACACTTTTTTCTGTTGCTTTCCTGCAGCCAAGAAACATCCTACTGATATTTAGCTCCTCCATTTTCATCATGGAGCTTAGCTTACTTACGTCTTGATTTCTAAGAGATGGTTCAGACCTCATGCCAATCAGTAATATTAAAAACCAATTCAAAAGGACCATTGCTGGCAGGGCTTATGGTGAAGAGAATTATGCATTTGGGATGTGAGTCCTGTCTTAGTTTCTTTTCTGTTGTTGCGATAAGACACCATGACCAAGGAAACTTATAAAAGGAAATGTTTAATTTGGGGCTTACANTTCAAGAGGATTGGAGTTCAGGACCATCCTGGGAGGGAGCATGGTGAGGCAGGCATGGCACTGGAGCTGTTTGCTGAGGGCTGCCATCTTCATCCACAAGCATGAGGCAGAGAAAGCTGTATCGGAATGACCTGAGCTTTTGAAACTTCAAAGCCCACCCCCAGTGACATCTCATCCAACAAGCCAATAGGTCTTAATCCTTTCCTAACAGTTCAACCAACTAGGAACCAAGAATTCAAACATATGAGNCTATAGCAGTCATTCTCCTAATCCTTCTCAAACAGTTCTACCAACCAGGGACCAAGAATTCAAGCATAGAGCCTATGGCAGTCATTCTTTTAATCCTCTCCAAACAGTTCTATCAACCAAGGACCAAGTATTTAAAACAGATGAGCCCGTGGAGGGGGCATTCTCACTCAAACTACCAGAAGCCCTAATGTGTTTTCCATAACAGGACGATCAATGGGAAAGGCAGATGTTTACATGACAAAGGGTTCTCCAGACACTTTTAAAAAGTGCATAGTATTCCACTTAGAAATCTCCCATGCTTGCTCTTACATAGAATGGCTTCATACAGTACTTCTAAGGGAACTACTCCCTCCTTTCCCCCTGACCTCTGATCCATTGTATATGTACCTTAGTGGTTTTTTTCTTTCAAAACTCCTCCAAACTCTCCCACTACCCCAGTTCACATGGTCTACACTCTTTATCATGGCTCCCCTAGGCTTTCATATTTGGTGATCTGTCTTCCTAAGTATCTCTTGTGCTCTCCACCCTCTTCACATTGAGCTACTGACAAAAAGTCTGTCCATTGTGTTGCTGTAAGGGATCAGTTAGAAAGGGATAAAGAATAAATCATATATCATCATCATCATCATCATCATCATCATCATCATCATCATCATCTTTTTGGAAGTTACCTTTTCCCGGGTGCCAAGTACTAGTCTGGTTGCTTCTGTGTATTCTTTATTAATATCCCACACCCCATGAAATACAAATGTCTTTTATAAATTCTATTTTGCAAGTAAAATTATTATAAAAAACAGATTTGGAAAGGCTGGGCAACTCCCACAAGGTCACACCTATAGATAGAAAGTGTTGTAATNCCTTGTTCAGTAAGGACTTGTCTGCAAGGAGGAGGAGGTTTTGTTGCATGGACCTGAGAAGCACCAAAGGAATGAAAGAGGGTGGCTAACCTTCACCACAAANCCCAGACCCTCGATATCAAAATTCAAAACTGGAGCAATATGCCTGTGGAGCACAGACCAGAGTGATGGGCCTGTGGACCACACAGCAGAGCTATGGGCCTGTGGAGCACACACCAGAGTGATGGGCCTATGGAGCACACACCAGNGTTTTGTTGTTCTTGTTATTTTGCTATGGTTTTGTCCCCAAGACGTTGTTCAAAAGTTATTGTTCTCCAGTAGTCAAGAAAATCCAGTTTAAACATTTCTGAATTAGAAGGTACTCAGTAACAAGTGTTATTTTTCTCTCCTCTTCCACCATGTTCCCTTAATATTTTTTCTTTTTGCAGTTCTGTGGATCAAACCCAAAGCCTTGTGCAGGCTAGGCTGCACCTACCACCTACCGCTCCACCACAAANCTATATCCTAACTTGGGAATAAATAATATTATCTCCCCAATTCCAGAGGACTCCAAGAGGGAAGAGAAAGGAAGGCTTGAAGCCTAAAATAGCATCACGTGTTTGAAGTCTTACCCCAAGCCAATACATAATCTTTCTCAGGCTCCAACTATTGACTCAGTGACTGTGTTGTCTTCACAGCTACTCTTAGTTTCTCCTATCAATTCCACAAACATCATTTAGCACTTCTCATAATGTATGTGCAATGTAAGTCCTCGAAGGCAGCAAAATGCTTCTTTCCCTGAAGGGGTCACTAGTTAAGGCAAGGCACATACAAAAGACACGGAGAAATCGGATTCACCATGCCCAGTCCCAGAAGGAAGAAGAAAGGTCACAGCTGTCCAGTGAGATGAAACAAAGCATCAGAATGCTAGGATGGNGGACATGGCATTGAAGATGATGCTGATGAACAGGTGTGGGAATATGGAGGACATTCTAATACATCATGAGCTAATGTCACCCTCCGTCTCATAGCTGCTACCCCTACATCCTTTGCCAGCCAAAATCTGACAAGGCCTCTTGTGTTTTACNAGATTTTAATATGCCTGCACTTCAGAGCCTTCTTCTAACTGATTTTTAAAAAAAGAACTTGTACAAATCTGGAGCAGAATATAAGTCACATATCTCACGATACCCAAGACACCCCAAGACTCCAACCCTCCCATGTCTTTCTCTCCTTCTCCTCTCTCCCTGCTTTCCTCCTTCCTTCCTTCCTCCCTCCCTCTCTTCCTTCTTTTCTTCTTTTTCATTCTCGTTTTGAAGTTTCTCAGGGCAGAATAATCCTTAAGATAGAACATGAACTTGGAAACCCAAGCTAGGACTTGCCACATCCCAGNGATGTAACCTTTAACCACTCTGAAGTTCCTCGTTCACAAAATGTAGCTAATAATTCTACCCTCCAGGGTTGGGACTCTACATGATCAGGATTAAATACACCAACACCGTGAGAGTGACTGAGGTGCGCTGTGGACACCATACTCTCACTCCCTCCACCTTCATCCCTAGAATGCTCTTCTGTCTGCTCCTTCCCTAACCACAACCTTTTTTTGAACTTGACAAAGAGCCCCAAGAAAACCCCACCAAGAGATACATGGTTCTTCTACTGGGACTCACTCTAAGTAAAGGATCTACTTTCTATTTCAGGGTTTTGCAGGAAAATTTTCCTCCTCTTACCAAGAGAACATTTTGTGTTTAACCAGTTTTGCTTATGCTCTGGATCTGTTTATATTTGTACAATCACTGGTCTGTTTCTTTTTCCTATTTACTCATCCTTCTGAAATCAATCTAACTTAAGTGACTGATCACGTGTGCTGAAAGGGCTACAGCCCAAATCCCGTTTCATTTTGTTTGTACAGTGCCTGGGTCGGAGCATGAAGGAAAAGCACTCAGCCAATGCAACAAGTAAACTCTAACTCAACCCTCTTCAAAAGTTTCCTTTCCTTACCACAGGCCCCAGTTCTGACAGACTGAGGGAGCTCATAACAACCATCTTTAAACCAGAAAGCCACGCCAAGCACAGACAGGTGGCAAGACTCATCCTCCGCTGTCTGTGTTTCTCTCCATCTTCCTTCTTCCATTCTGCCTTCTCTCCCTACCATATGTTCCATTCTTCTCTCTGAACTTCCCTCTCAGCATAATGCTGCCTAGCATGGTGAGAACGTGAACTTGAAATGTAAAACCTGCATACACAGGTGTTGCAAGACCCTGGAGCCGGATTTCTATCCATTCCCCCAAAGGAACAAAGCAAGAGGCGCGGTACAGGGCCAGGAAGACTTGGTTCCTGCCTACCTCATCATCCTCTAGAAGATTTATGGACATAGACAAGTCAGTGGGCCAGCTTTTCCACTCNGTTAGATGTATGGTCTTTAAAATTAACTCACAACACCTACAGTTGATAGGACACGTCTCACATGACAGGAAACAGCAAACAACTGCTCCTAGAAGTATGTTGTTAAGTGGGATGCTCTTCAGTAGCACATACAATATTTTTGTTCTTCCTTTGCTTTATGGAAAAAAATCTTAAAAACCAAAACAACATTGCTATTCGAGAGGAAGGGGATCAAAATTCAAAGATGACCTTCACTTGTGACCAGAGCAAAAGCTTCAGTGTGGCATGCTGCTTTGCAGGAAGCCAGGAGCTGCAAACCATAACCAACACAGATGTCTTTGTCTTAGGCTTTGGCCAGTACTCAGATTCTGTCCCTAGAGTCACCTTCTTTGCTCCTTTCTGGGCTCTCTCATCAGTGTGAGACATGTCCAGACAGAAAACCTGGGCAGTAAGCACCGAGGGAAGACAAGTTTCTAAAGCTGGTCTCATGTCTGTGTGTCCCATCCCCAAGACAAATTTCCTGCTGTGAAATTTGTATCAGGCTAGCACTGTTTGTGTTAGAAAACTCCCTCCAAACAAACTCTGACTGAGGGGCTTGATGGAGACAGTAATGGGACAATGCGATCTCCTCTTCTAAAGTTTCTGAGCTCACAAGCACAGCACACCAACTGTCAGAGCTGCACATCCTGAGGCTCTACGATTTAATTGAGAAGGTANTGCCAAGTACNATTATTGACAGGAATCTGTTAAATAAAAAGTTATTGTAACTCTCCTATGCTTGAGAGCAGAAGTCAGCACAGAAGTCAGCTGTGTCGTGGCTCCTTCAATAGAAGACAGTGTTCTCCTGCCCCTTCCAAAGGGGAAGGTGGCTTTGTGGATAGCCATCACCATTGCCTGAAAAGCATCAAAACCCAAGTTAGATGCTTCCAAACCCTGTGTTCTCAGTGTNTCTGACGTGATTCCTCTTTTCTCTCCAGCAAACGAAGGGGTTATTTTACCCCCAGAGAGAAAAGGTGGAGGAAGAGAAGTAACACTTTAAAACAATAAAGTAAAATGAAAATCTTCTTTAAAAAATAGCAGTCATACCTTTTACTCTTTACTAATACTTATTTTTAATNTATTTTGCTTATCTATTGTTCCTTTGCATAATATTTTGCAATCATACCAACACTCACAGAATTTCTAGGAGGCTAGAAGATGCACAAACAGCCCTAAATTTTATCATCTTAAAACAGGAGAGAAATCAACTGATAAGCACAAGGCAAGTCGGTGAGTCAGCAATGCTCTAAGAATGGAGCTTTGATCTTCTGTCCTCTAGCTTTGATCTTCTGCTGCCTTGCTCCCTAAGCAGTTTGTGGTCCAACTGACAAAGGAAATAGTTATTGTCAGTGCCTTTATTTTATTTTTCATGTTTAATAACATTTTAAAAACTCAGAAGCACATGTTTACCTCTAATTATTATTATATATTGTTATGTCAAATAGTACAGATGTGTTTTTATAATCTATATCATCCCTTAAAGAACTTACGTATTTCAAAATACCTTATCAATTGTAAAGCACATGAATATTCACTGTTCGTCATAATTCCACTGAGGAGGAATGCAAACTTTTTTTTTTTCCGAGACAAGCTTTCTGTGTAGCTTTGGAGCCTTTCCTGGAACTTGCTCTGTAGACTATGTTGGCCTCGAACTCACAGAGATCCACCTGCCTCTGCCTCCTGAATGCACCACCACTGCCTGGCTGCAAACATTTTTTAATAAACTGACTTAGAGAGAACAAAACCCTTGAGTAGTAGAATCTCCCATTCATTCTTGGATGATATTCAGTAAGTTCAAGGTATGATATAACTCTGAAGATAGTCACAGTGTGAAANAAAACAATATTCAATATGACTGAAATACAGGATAGTATTTCTATAAATAGCAGTCTTATTCTTAAAAGAACTTCCTGCATCTATTTAGGAATTTATAGATGAGCCCTAAAAGTCTCATTCTGTTGCCTTGTCTCCTGTTTCCATGAGAAGGAAGTTGCTTCAAAGAGGTAAACTTCATGAATAGTTGAGGCATCAATTCCTTAGATGTTATTACTTCATCTACAATGTTGGGGACATGTTACTCTCCTTGGCCACAAGGTTATTGCAAAAATTAATGACATGTGGAAATGGGATAACTGGTAGAGTCGTGGAACTAAAGAAACCTCCCCATTGTGAAATTAATGCCCCTGTCCTTCCTTCTGTCTCTCACTTCCATCTAAGAAAAATGTCATAGAAACAGAAGCTTCTATGCCTGTGAGCCTCACACAGGAGTCTCTAAGCCAAGTCTTGCTCAAGTTGGCTCCATTATTATTCTGTTTGAGGGATGTATAATGCTGTTGTTTTATATTGGGTAGTTGGGGACATGTGTCTTTTTACCCTTGATAGGCACAAGATTGATATGCATTTGGGTAGAATATAAAGAACATTAGATAATGCAGAAGAGGAAGCAATTTGATGGCAGACGAGAGAAGAGGAAGTATAGGGAGACATATTTATTATTAACTAGAACTTTTCATTTTCATTTTTTCATTTTTTTCATTTTTTTCATTTTCATATCTCCTTGTTAAATCCCCACTATAAATATTTAAGTGTATAGAAGTACCAATACACATTCTTTAATTTTAACATGCTTCTAATTGTAGGACTTATTTAATTCCAGGCAGCTCCTACTCATGAGCATCAAAGCTTGCTTTACATTGTGCTGCTACCTGCAATAGTGGGAAGTGAGGAAGCTCACAGGGCTGTTTGGGGTGGGACGNAAGCAAGTAGTTGTTACTTGGAATGGAGACAACTAAACTGTTGAAGATTAATTAAATAGGTTTGATTCTGGTTCAGTGAAGAAGAATCAGGAAGACCAGGGTACAAGTGATGAAAGATGAGGGATAGAATGGAGATTGGAAGTGCTTGAAGATTATCAGTGGAAGACCTGAGTGAGTTCTGTGTGCTTTGGAAGCTACTGAAACTTTTTGGCATTTTAGTTCTTTCCTTGATTTTCACATCTGCATAAATAGAACATATCTATTCTTGTAAATATAAACTTGTAACTACAAAGCTACAATTGTACAATTGCAACCTCTGGTTTTCTAAAATGTCACAACCTTTTAATGAATTCATACTAACTGTTCAAAGTATAAAGCTTCATTATGATAGTTCTATATATTGATATACTCGATTATATTTACCCCCACTATTACTATCACTCCTCTCCCTCCTTCTTTCCCCATTTTATATCTCCAATAGTCCTCCTTTAACCTTCATGTCTTCTACTTCCTAAACTCCACATGACAGCAAATACCACATGCATGGTTTTTTTTNGGGNGGGGGNAGTTGCTTCTTCTACTTAGCACAATGATCTCCAGTTCCATCCATTTTNCTACAAATGATATAATTTAGTTCTTCTTTGTGGCTGGATGAAAGTCTGTTGTATATGTATGCCACATCGTTTATTCATTCATCTACAGCGATGTCCATCTAGGCTGGAGCCGTTGCTTGTTATTTCCAGCAGTGCAGTGGTAAACATGGATGAGAAAGATTCCCTTAAGAAGCTGGTTTTGATTCTTTGGGGTATATACCGTTTATTGGAGTCACTGGATCACAGGGTAGTTCTATTTTTAATTTTTGAGGAACCTCTACACTGATCACCATTGTGGCAAAAATAAATCTGCACTCACCAACAGTGCATTAACAACAGTTCCTTTTTCTCTGGCATACTCACAGCATTTTTTCACATTTTCTTGTAGTGACTGCTGCTAGCTTTATGTGAGGATGATAGTTAACTTTACTAAGTGCAGACGAATGGAATTTCAAATTGCAAAAA
>LZPO01066548.1:0-27871 GCA_001675575.1 Neotoma lepida
TACTCCTCTGTAAGGAGGTATAGGACCCTACACAGCTTTAACACCAACTCCTTACCTTCAGCATTTCCTCTCAAAGTAATTGTTTTGTTTACACTGAAACACCTGCTGAAACAGAAGACCCCTTCCTAACTCAGGTGTCCTGAAGAATCTCACTGCTCACTGCGGGGATAACATAGCACTTGCCTTCAGCTGGTAACACTACGCCTAGAAGACAGTGGTCCCAGCAATCACCGTGGCCAATACGCCAGGCAGGCTCACCAGCACCCTGTCCTATTAGGTGTGGACACTGCTCCCAGACCCCTACCCAGCATCCATCCACCCATCCACAACTTCTCTTGCAGACACTGGTTTCCAAGTCTGCCTTTCAGCACTGTTCCTGCTTGTCCNACTGACTTCTGCCTCTCCTGACCCTGACCCCTGCCCTCTTCCACATTCTCTATGTAGTATAAGCTCTTCATTGAAACCTAACAGGGATTTTACAACATGACAACAAAAATGTTTTGCACAGTGAACTAATTCACACATTATTCCTACTTTGTAATGACTCCAACTCTTTTTGTAGCCCACGAATATAATATATATGCTCATCCTACAAAGCCTGGGTAAGATTTTACTATACCAGGCTCAGTTATTAAATATTTTCTTTTTTTTTGAATATTTTTAACATAAGGCTTACTATATACTTGATGAATGCAACAGAAAATCTTTTAAAGATAGCATTTCACATAGTGCAGGCTAGCTTCAAACTTGCTATGTAGCCAAGGATGGCACTGAACTTCTGATCTTCCTACCTCTACCTCCCAAGTACTGGGATTCCTGACAGGTATGCACTACTATATCAGGCTTAAAAGAAAATCTCTGTGTGAAGATCAGCAGTCCCAAATTAATATTTTATTACATAAAATTTGTATCATAGAGAATGCTATATTTTATGCAACTGTATATAATTACACATAAATTATATATATCTAAATATGTCATCTTATTTTAGAGGGACATTCCTATATATCACTACTGTAAATATGTAAAATAACATGCATACATTTTTATCTCTGTGTCATATATTTATGTATTTGTGCATGAGCATGCACAGCTACTTGTGCATATTTGTGCATGTGCCTTCATGTGGTTGGTGAACAGAGCTCAGCATTTGTTGTTGTTCTTTAGAGGCCTTCCATCTTGTTTTCTAAGATAAGGCCAATCACTGGGACCTAGGGTTTGAAGTTTTAGGCTAAAGTAGCTGGCTAGTGAGTCCCAGGGATTCGCCTGCATCATATCCCTGTGCTAGGATTATAAGTACATGTGACCACATCTGGCTTTTAATATAGATGCCAGGGATCAAACTAAGGTCCTCATGCACAGCAAGCACTTTATCAACTATCTCCCCAAGCCTTCTAAGTATGTATTTTAATGATATAATTCTATACATAATATACTATAATATAGTTTATACTTACATATAAGATTTACACACTAGTAGAATATATTACCATAAAGAATCTGCTTACATTATAACTGAGTAAAATGAAATTAGTTATATGTACAAATGAAATGTACAAATTCACATGAGTGTGTCTACTATGATTGTGTATAGACCCTTAGTGAATAAAATGGTTTCAGACTGGCTGCAGTTTTGTGAGGGACAGGACATATCCGTCCACGCCACACTGCCATTTATAGAGCTCATACGGTGTCATTTGCAGAACCGAGAGATAACACTTAGCCTTATTTCAGTCCTCTTATGATGCTGAAGAAAGACAAGGTAGAAGAAGCGCTCGATATTAACCTTCCCAGATACTTGTTGCTTATATATGGCTAACAAAATCCAGCAAGCACTGCTATTTCCAGGGAAAGTTCTCCCTTTTTGTGGGATACAGCTACATCATTCATTGGGGAGGGGTGTCCAAGTGATTGAACATTTCTTATTTTCTTCATAGGGTATATACAGAACTCAAACCTGGCTGTTAAAGCCACAGGAACCTGTCTGAGATAGGTAGACACAGAAGGTAACCTGGAGTCACTTTCACAACTAGCAGGAAAGGCTGCCGTTTGCAGAACAGGTGCTCACAGCTTCTGCACACAGCAACAATCCATCTGAAGACAACCTCAAGGACTCACCTGCATGCACACTGTATGAACAGCCCACATCACTTCGCATCAACACCTGCCTGAGCCTGACATCCCACAAAGAATGCTCTGTGAAAAGCTGTGAGAATGCTATTCCCATCTATGTCTAAGTGCTAAGAACAGTAGTNGGCTTAGAGAAGGCGTGTAATATCCATGCCTCGGCTGAGTGACAGCACTGAATTTTAAAGGTGTTATTTCCACACTGAATTATTATTATTTTAAAAAGTATCATTTGGGGAGCTGGGTGTGTAGCTTGGAGATATAACATAGTTTAGCAAATACAAAATCCTGAGTTTAATCCCCAGCACTGCAAATAAAAAAAAAAATTACTTGTGTCAATTTAAGTCAGTATTTTGTTTGTAATCAAGATTCTAATGAACTTATCAATAAACCTTTTAAAGTTGTACTTTCTTATCCACAGATCTTTTAATGATAATAGTACTTTTCTTAACCTGATAAACCACACTCCATTTTATTTGTGACTATGTCTCAGATTATTAAAGCTGCTGTTTTTTACTGATAATGAAACAAAACTTTGTTTTAGCAGTCATTTCAGAGGCATAAACAAGTATACAGAAATAGGAAAAAATAGTCTGAAATCAAAGTTTTGAAATTGAATTTGTAAGCTATTTAAGGATAAAAATCCACAGATNAGCAAAATATCCACTAAGAACTAATAAGTCATGCATTTTAACCTTCAAACAAAATAATAAAAATAGCAAAAAGTAAGTTCTGTAGGACAGATTGCACTCTGTCCCAATCTACCATTTCAGACGTACAGACAGTGACTCATCTAACCCTCCCACAGGGAATGTACACTCGGTGACTCAGGTGCCTGTTGCAGGACAATTTCCTTGTTTATTATTCACTAAATTGTTACTGAATGGGCAAGAGCTTCCACTGCTTTGGTTAGAAACTTCACCTCCAGATTCCATTCTGACCCACTCTCTCCAGAATAAAAGTGAGGGAAGGCAGAGTACAGCAACCACTGCAATCAGACCGACAAGACTTACTTCAGTCCAGGGATGTCCAGGAGATTAGTCAGTCCTGTCCAGTTAATCTCTAAAAGCTGTTTTTAAAACGGAGGAAAAATATTAAAAATCAATAATGTTTCCAGGTATTACAGCAAATACAAACCTTTTCCCAATATACCCTTTCCCAATGTGTAATATACCAAAGACAGCTTTCTTTCATTGCACATGAAGACATGCCTCAGTTTTTACTTCTTGATAATGCCATAGTTTTCCCTACTAAAAACATATAATAATTTGTTTTCCCTTCCTCTTATGGATGGATCCCTGGAATATTTTTCAATCTCTTCTTTATTATAAGTTAACAATTCAGCAAATATCCTTTGTTTTGACAGTTTGTTTCTGTTATTTGTTTGAGACAGAATTCACTATGTAGCCTTGGCTGACCTAGAACTTACTATGAAAACCAGGCTGGCCCTAGACTCACAGAGATTGGCTTGTCTCGGCCTCCCAAGTGCAGGGATTAAAGACGTGAATCACCAAGCCCAGCATGAATACATATGCTCATATATACACATACAGACTAACATGCAGAAACAGGGATCGGTCAGCAAGAGAACTCGAAGGATTAAAGTGCTTGCCACACAAGCCTGACGTCCTGAATTCAACCCCCAAGATCCACAGTACAAGAAGAAAACAACACAGGAGCACCCTAAGTAAAAATTTTAAAGTGGGATATGATGCCAAAGATTATGTTCACTTTGAATATCAATGCCTAAGATCTCCAAAGTTACTACTCAAATTTCTATTACCAAAAAAAATTTTTTTTTAAATTTCCATTACATCAAAAGTATGGGAGAGAATCATTTCTTCTCCACACTGTCGCCAAAAACAGATATTAAAACTCAGCCCAGTTGGTAGTTGAACAATGGTGTTTTACTTTGAATTTTTTAATTTGCATTTTCCTATGAATGGAACATGTTCTGTGTACTCACTGGATATTTATATTCATCTCAAAAATTCTGACATATTTAGGTAGGATTCCATTATGTAGACATAAACAGTTAAAACTACTGGTTGTAAAAACTGATTTTCTCTATCAAAATGGATACTGAGCACAATAAAATACTTTGTGTTTTATACTTATAGAGAACATGTTAAGTAAAATTGCACAGTCTCCATTACACACAGAGCTAGAGAAACCACACTGCTCAAGTGCCTTCTGGAAGTTAGCAGTTATATACAAATAGTTAGTGGGCAATTATACAGAGCAAAGCTAAAGGAAAGAGCAACGCTGCAGAATATTTTAAGGAGTGTTACTTTTGTTCATATTGCACATTTGTTTAACTCTGTGAAGCTGTGTTACTGTGCCTGTATAAAACACCTGATGATCTAATAAAGAACTGGCCAATAGCAAGGCAGGAGAAAGGACAGGCAGGGCTGGCAGGCANAATATACATAAGGAGAAAATTGGGAGGAGAGATCTAAGATCGAGGAGGCACAGAAGGAGGAGGACTCCAGGGCCCAGCCACCCAGCTACACAGCAAGCCATGGAGAAGGAAAGAAAAGATATAGAAAATTAGAGAAAGGTAAAAGCCCAGAGGCAAAAGACAGATGGGATAATTTAAGTTAAGGAAAGCTGGCTAGAAACTAAGCCAAGCTAAGGCTGGGCATTCATAAGTAATAATAAGCCTCNATGTGTGATTTATTTGGAGCTGGGTGGCGGGCCCCCCAAAAAGAGGAAAAAAAAAACACAACACATTTCAAAAAAACCCTTCATGACTGTTTTCCAACATGAGATAAAACACAGAAAGGACATAAGGCTTGTCCTGCAGTGTGGTTTATATATCCAATGTCACTCCTTTGAAACAAACTCATTTTCTGTCTCCCAGCAGGTATCAACTGCAAACAGCTTCTTGATTAGGTGGGACTTTGTGTCCACTTCTTCTTCTCTATGCTGGGATTTTGTGCGGTCTTGTGTGTGCTGTCATAGTCTTTGAGAGTTCATATGTGCATCAGCCCTGTTTGATCCAAGGAAAGATGCTGTTTCCTTGGAGTCATCGCCACCTCAGGCTCTTACAGTTTTTCTACCTACTCCTCACCATAGATGCCTGATCCTTGAAGGGAAGGGTTTGACAAAGACATTCCATCTGGGACTAAGTGCTTCATATCTGCACACCTCTAGTTATGGGTTCTATGTTAATTAACATCTGCTGTAAGAAGCTTCTCTGATGAAGGTTGAATGATGCCCTGACCTATGAATATAGCATTATGTCATTAGGAGTCATTTTATTGCTATGTTCATTTAACAGAATAATAGTAGAAGGTTTGCCCCTAGGTCCCATGATCCAACTAGTTTCTGGTTCTTGGAGACATTAACAGTAGCAGGTGTGAATTTATCTCAGGGAGTGGACCTTAAATCCAACCAAAAAGTGGTTGGTTATCTCTATAAATTTGAGCCACTGTTGAACCAGGNAGGTTGCTGTTATAGGTGGCAGGGTTTGTAGCTAGGTGAGATTGATGATTACTTTTCTCCTCTGGTGGCATTTATAGTACCTTCCAGTAGTAGTGAAGTTTGTAGTAGGTACCAGCTCAATTTCTCCCTTTTCAATGTTGTAAGTCATTCTTCAGCAATAATGTCTTGCCTTCAGGTTGTGAAGGGTAACCAGTAGCACATAATGTCCTTTTAAATCTTGTTCCCTGTAGTTGTCTAGGTATTCTTTTGTTTGTTTGAAACAGGATTTCTCTGGGTAGAAGGACACCTTCACAACCAGGACTATAAAGCTGGGAAAGACACGAATTCCAAAGCATCTGGTTCTGCATCAATATTTGAAGTCACTAAGGGAACTGATAAGCCATGACTAACAAGCTCATTTTCGTTTCTCTTTCCTCTAGTATTATTAGGTCAAAGAATCCCTTCAGCACTTAAATGGAGCAGGATCTCCCTACCCAAGCAAAATATTCTGATCTTATTAGAAAACCTAGAATGCTGGGCATGGGGGCACACACCTTTAATCCCAGCACTGGGGAGATGGGAGGCAGGTGGATCTCTAATTTAAGACCAACCTAGTCTACAGAGTGAGTTCCAGGACAGTCAGGACTCTCCATCCAGTTTTGATCTTCAAACTCCTGATATTACACATTATTCTATGCGGCAATCTGAAAACCATTCCCATTACCAGCTTTGACATCCTACTTATTTTTACCAAAATTATAACTCAAAACAAAAGAATTCTCTGCCTAATTGCAATGATTCATCAGTTCTTCAGCTTTCCCCCATATGTACTGCTATTCCTCAGCAAGACTGGCAGAGTATAAGACATGCCCACAGTTGGTTCAAGAAATCTATTACAACATAAATAAATGTGCTATACAAAAATCACGGCCAGTGCAATGTGCTTTGAATCTCAGTTACTTATGAGGCTGAAGCAGGAGTATAGATTGAGTCTAAAAGTTCAGAGCCAGTCTAGGCAACAAAGCAACTCAGTCTCTCTCTTATTAATTTTGTAAATAATAAAATATCATTATAAAGCATCTAATGGCTGACTTGTTTTATTTTTGAAAGTATGATGGTGAGCTAGGAGTGAAGCTCAGTAGAAGAGCATGTATGAAGACCTGGATCAGATCCCCAGCACCTGGGAAGCTAATGATTGCTTCAACTTAAGGCAAGTCTGGGTTACATAGTGAGTTTGATGCCATTTTGAACTACACAGAGACACTGTCTTCCCCTTTCTCCACCTCCAAAAAAGTATGCTTCTGTTTGAACAGACATATGTGATGGTTACCTGCTCATATTCAGCCAGCTATGACTTAAGACTGGTAAAGGCCTAACATGGCACCTAAACATCAACATGTTGTTAGTACTTAAGTGATATAAACACAACTGGCAAATAAAATCTCCATAAAAGAACACTTAAAATGCTTTGCTTATGGGCACCTAGAGAAAAAAAACTCTTTGAAGACTATCTAATAGTAGTCTTAAAGAAGTCTTTCTACCACCAAAAGATTAAATGGCACCAACAGCAGNAAAAGGTTTCCACGTTTTGCACAGCATGAAAGCTTTATGCACAAACACAAAAGCCTTTTGAGTGTAATCTTAAAAAAGGAAGCTAAAGAAATAGACCTTTAAAAATTATGTATAAAACTAGTCTTAATTGTAGGTATTCAAATTTATAGTTAGTTATAGAATTGAGAAAAACTGCCTGAGTTTTATAGATAATCCAGCCCTAGATGGAGTGATTTCATCTGTAACTTTTGAACTTCACAGCTAGATCATAGAAGGACAGAGTGAAAAAAATCTCCCCACTTGCCCCCCATAGGAAGAAGTGCTTGGTTTTTAAGAATAGCCTCTGTTCTAAGCTACTCCTACCCCCCTGCCTTTGGTATGCTTCATCCCACTTTCTCCTTAGTCTATCTCTGGATATGATGTTACCAACCTGCAGTTCCTTCTAAGCCTTTGTATCCTTGTCTTGGACAACATTTGCTATTACTATAGGTGACATGCAGAGCTTCTTCCATCCAAGTGAGTCTCACCGACATGACTGAGAAACTTCTAAGCAGTCCTAAAGTCCTGAGAACAGCTGTTACGGAGAAGGCAATACTGAGGTACCCCAATAAAGAAGATCCCAGGCTATGAGGATATTCAAAGCACTAGAGTTAGAGAGGGAGAGAGGTTAAGAATAGAAGTGTGTCTGTGCACGAGGATGAGTATGAAGAAATAAATGTGTCAGAAGACGAGTTTGTGCATAAAATGAAATTAAGAGTGACAGAGTGGAATGTGAGAAAGGAAAGGTGTGCATGGGGAAAGTGGGTGTGAGAGNGAATGAGTGTCAGAGAAAATGAATGTGAAAAAATCAGTAAGTGGAGAGAGGACCAAGGATAAAAGAGCAGCATGACAGAGTATGAATGCGTGAGGGTTAGTACTGAATATTACCTTTGACAGATCTGGAATTACCTAGGAGACAAACATCTGGAAATGCCTATGAAGCATTACCTCAATTAGATTAACTGAGGTAGGGAGATTGCCCTAAATGTGGTGGCATCACTCCATAGGCCATAGTCCTGAACTGAATGAAAAGGGAAAGGTTATTTAAATACAAGCACTCATCTTTTGCTGTTTCCACACTGTGGAGGTAATGTGACCAGCCTCCTCAAACTCCTGCTGCTGTGACTTCTCCATCATGAAGGACCAAACCTTCAAACTGTGAGCTGAAATGAACCCTTTCTCCCCTGAGTTGCTTTTTTTCAGGGTTACTTTATCATAGCCAAAGGAAAAGTAACTACTAAAGGGTGTGTGAGAAAGAGACTGGGTGTGAGAGGACTGTGTAAGAATGAGTGTGACAGGAGTCTGTGTGTAGGTAAAGGATGTGTGAGAGAAAAGAGTGTTAGAGAATGAGCAAGTGTCTTAATTACTTTTCTAGTGCTGTGAAGAGACCANGGCCAATGCAACTATAAAAAGAAACATTTTGGGGGGAAATCACAGTTGCAGAGGCTGAGAGTCCAGGACCATCATGACGGGGAGCATGGCAGCAAGGCAGCAAGAAGACAGGCATAGAGCTCGAGTAGTAGCTCAGAGTTCACATCCTGAACCACAGAGAAACCTAAACAGGAATGGCGTGAGCTTTTGAAACCTCAAAGTCCACCCTCAAATGGCACACCTCCTCCAACAAAGTCACACTCCCTAATCCTTCCCAAACAGTCCAACCAATCTGAGGAACCATTCAAATATATGAGCCTATGAGGGTCATTCTCATTCAAACTACCAAAGTATGTGAGAAAAATCAGTTGTGAAAGTGCAGGTGTTTGTGAGGATGAGTGAGACAAACAAGTGTGAAATAAACAAGTCTATATAACAGTGCGAGTGAGTATGTGAGAGAATGAATATGTGAGAAAGAATGTGTGCATAAGGACACAAGGAAAAACTGCTGAGGGAATACACTCACAGCAGCCCTTTGAAAAACATGCCTGGAAATGCAACTAAATTATCTGGTCCCTCCTGATCTCCCTAAAGACTCCCTAAAGGTATCAGGACAATGAGAACCAGGGCCTCTGGAGGACTGAGATCTCTATTTCAGGAGACTAAGGCGTAAGTGGAATGTGTGTTTCCAAACACAGGAAGTCATCTCTGAGCTGTGGCAGAAGCACAACAGAGAATGTGGTCCATGATTATGAAAGAATATCATGTTTTACCTGGAACAACAAAACATGTCTACAATTTTATGAAAACCATAGAGATGAGTCATCAAGGTGGTTCAGAGTGTAAAGGCACTTGCTGCCAAGCATGATGACCTGAGTTCAATTCCTGGGGCCTATGTAGAAGGAGAGAATTGACTCCCATAAGTTGCCCTTTGACTTTGACATGTGTACCATTGTGTACTCATGCACAGGTGGGTGCACACACACACAGAGACACACACACAGACACACACACACAATGATAAAAAAGAAACTCAGAGATATTCTTCTCTAGTACTTCAAGTTGGGATTGTCTGACCGATGTAGTAAAGCTGATAAGGTTGACAGCAGCAACTGGCTCTGAGCACTACCTGCATGGCAGATGTCTCAGGCAGGTCATCTGGGACGTCTGTTGAAAATGCAAGCTGATAGCTCCACTAGTCTTCAGTGCGGTTTTACCCTCATGCTATTATTTGGTAGCTTTGGGCTGGCAGTAAAGTTAAGAATACCTTCCTTATATTTTAAGGCCTCATGACTTAGGCAGGAAAAAACCTGGGAAGAGTACTACTCTGGTGGCATAGGAAAACTGAGTTCTTAGGGCCCAACCAGACTGATATGCTTCCTTTGAGGCAACTCTGAGGAAGGANAGGCAGAAGGGATCTGAGTAAAGGATAAGCCCTCACAGGGGCATGCATACTAATGTGGGCATGTACACATTTGCCTTGTGTACAGATAAGGCCAGAGAGAATACTTCTTGCAGGGATGCGGTCAGAAAGGAGAGCAACTGTCACTATAAATGGGCACAAAGAAAGCCCTGCCATCCTTCCTTTTCAAGGGGGAGGGGCCATGTGTGGAAAGAAGCAAAGGTAAGGAGCCATTGCAGCTAAAACTGAGGTCCTTTGGGGGCTGTGGTAGAATGCAGTCTTATGCTTAGTCTGTCCTACAAAAGACCTATCAGAGACACATAGTACAGGTAGGAGAAGCAGCCAGTGGAGTTCTACCTTGAGACTCAGGATGGTACAAGACTATGGAGAGTGTGCAAGACTATCCAAATAATTAAAGAATCAAACCATAGGTTCCACAGGATCAGAGTAAACTTGGCATAATAAATACTCTTGGCTACTTATGGGTATAGCTTGAATTTACAGGCCTGTTTGCAGCCTTGTCTGTAAGAATGGTGGAACGAGCTTCTGCACTGCAACTTTCTTAATCAGACCTGGTCTACTATAGAGAGAGTAATAGAGACACAACACTCACAGACATATGGCCTGGAGAACCAGAGCTGTTCTCAGACAAAGTGAATGGAGCAAAAGTTACCATCACTCAACCAGTCACACTATACTGCCTTCCCACTGGCACCATTACATTACATTGTCTTCCTCTGGTTTCAAAAACATTCAAACTCCTGGTTCCAATTTGCTTCTGAGATTCAACTGCACAATAAACATAATTTCTATTTTTTAAAAATCCATCTCCTTTTTAAAAACTTTTTATTGATTCTCTGTGAATTTCAAACTATGCACCCCAATCCCATTTATCTCCCCATCCCTCCATATCTGTCCTCTGCCCTTGCAACCTCCCCCAAAAAGAATATGAAAAAATAAAAATGATAAATAAATATAAATGAAAATGGAAAAAAAATTCACTGTGGAAAATGCAGTGTGTCATTGTGTGTCTCCGGGTCTACCCTTTTGCCCAAACAGCTTTACTTGCAAATGTTCATTGTGTGAGTCATTAGTCCATTGCATCAATTACCTGAAAAGTGCTTTGATGTGTTACTATAAAAACTTCTTCAAACTGCTACCACATTTGGAACATGGAATTTGGGGTAAACTAAATCTGTGTTCCCAGGTCAAGGTCACTCATAGTTGACTCCAGAATAAACTACCTTTTACCCCTCTTTGAGTTAACAGTTGTATTTTTTTTACATTGACACAAACCCTTCAGAATGTATGCTTTAAGCTTATTAAAAAACTAGCTAGTTAGATTGAGTCCCCTCTACACGTCCAGTGACAAAAAGGAATTCTCTGGTTCTTCTAAATTATTGTTTGTGGATGCACTTGCACAGATGCATGTGCATGTGAGCCTATGTGTGTAGGCTGGAGGTCAACACTGAGTGCCTTCCTCAATAGCTCTCCACTTGTAAGATAAGGTCTCTCACTGACACAGAGGTTATCAGCTTTCTAGACCTGCTGGCCAGTGAGCTCTGGAAAAGTTCCTGTCAGTTATAGACACATGCTACCACATCTGGGTTTTTAACACTGGTTCTGGGTATCTGGGATCAGGTCCTTACCTCAGTGAAGTACAGAGCGGGCACTTTACTGACTAAGTCATCTCCCTAGCCCTCCTTTTGGTTATCAGAACTTTTTTATTTTTTTATTTTTTCACTCCTAGGGATTCAAACCTATGGCCTGACACACGGTAGGCAAGGACTCCACCACTGAGCTTGACCCCTGTTCGTTATCAGGACATTTACCCAGACTTCTCTCCTTACCCTAGCATCTCCGTAGTGTCACTAAAATGCTAAGCCTATATTTAATTTTTTACTGGCTGCCAGCCATTGTAATAAGATTTTAAGAGCACAGACATTTAATCATGACCTAGGCTTTAGTGTCACTCCTATGTTACAGACAGGAAACTGGGACTTAAGAGAAACTGAATGGGCTGCTGGCACAGCAAGAAGACAAGGGGACCAGGCAGTGTAAAGCCGCCACCGAGCATCCACACTGTGCTGTTCCCCGTCTCCAAAGCATCCCACCACTATTCCACGTGGACTGCTCTCTGGATTCAAACTTCGTCATGTCAAGAATTCTCAGGGTTCCCTCCACAGTAAGTACCACATCATCAAGATTAATTAATTAATTAATTAATTAATTAAACAAATCAACAAGCAGAAAAACATGTTAAGTGTTTTACACGAGTCTTTGGCACTAGTCTCTGAATCATTTGGGCAATAAAAAAAAAAAGTAAAACAAAAAAGTTCTTCTGGTTATATTTTTCACCAGGCTCAGGAAGAATTATTTGGCAGCTAACAGTAGTAAGTTCTCATATTTTCCAGTTGAAAGTAACAGAAAAAATTCCCTTCCCTCTAAAGCATGTTCAGTGGTTTTATTCACCATATAAGGAAAAGGGTGATTCTGAACACTTCCACTTCATCCTTCTCTTCTAGCATTCAAACGCCCTGTGGGAGTTAATTCTGTAAGCTATTTTACAAGTGACTTCATTTGTGGAGGAACCAAACCATGAAAGAGCACTGTGAAGTTTTAGGGATGACTACAGATCTTGATTTTGTCACTCTAAGGGAGAAGATCTTTATATTAAGAATATTTCCAAAGACAGATAAATTAAAATTTTTAGCAATTTATTAAACAACTTTTAAAATAGTCATTAATGAAGTTAGTTCTTATACAAACTGGCTTTAAAAAAAACCTGGTAGGNGAACAAAGATGTATTTTAAATCTTTTATGAATTTATTTCTCAAAAATTTAATCAAGTAAAGCCAGGCGGGGGTGGCACACGCCTTTAATCTCAGCACTTGGGAGTCAGAGGAAGGCGGATCTCTGAGTTTGAGGTCAGTCTGGTCTACATATTGAGTTCCAGGACAGCAAGGACTAAACAGAGAAAACCTGTCTCAAAAAAAAACCCAAAAAGATTTAATAAAGTAGAAATCAACAGATTCTTTGCTAGCTTTCTAAATTTTAATGTAAATGGTCTACTTAAATACATTAAAAGTCAGAAAGTGAGAACAATAATGCTGGAGGCAACAGATGCATTTTTATGCAGAAAAAGCAGTGCTCATGCTACACTTGACTTGGTCTAGCTAAACCCATATTTTCAAAACCAAGTAATACTTTTCATTGTCTTTTGAGCCAAATTATACACATTGGCATTCCCATTTTAAATGACACATGATGTTAGTAGTACTTCCCCAGAAGACTTGCCAAAGATCACAAGCAGTGTCCTTCTTAGGAGGCAGCTCACCGAGCCTCCCTGACTCTGGGGATTCATGTGCCCTTCACTTTAGCACCAACTGCTCCTGCCATACAACTTTCAATAGTACAAGGACAACCTGTCTTGGAAGACAGGCAGAAATACTCTAGAAATAAATTAAATAAAACGGCTCAAGACANNATTCTGAATAAAAGGAAAAGGAGAAAAAGGAGAAGACACAGTTAATATTTTCCCTCAATAGACTAGACATTCTGTCTCTGTAGTTGGGGCTTGGGATGCAGAGTAGGCAGTAGTGAGAAATGTGGGAAGGATTGGGGAGCTCAGGCTCTGAGTGCAGGCCGAGTGCTTACCTCTAGCATGCACAAAGCCCTGGGTTCAATTCTCAGCATTTAAAGAAAAGAAAAGGCACTGAAGACAGCACTAACCATAGGCTGCAGGAGCTCCGGTAAGGAGAAAGAAGCCTGTCTGATAAGAGTAAGACATAGCTTTCTTTTCTTGTTTAAGAGCACTAACAATAACAAAAGAAATANATTCTAAAAACATGAAGTGACAGCATCATCCTTAGCCAAGGACTAGAGGACCAATCAAAAATTCCATTTAAAAGCAGAACATACAAAGCTGTACCTCTAGTTCATCAAATACACCTCCCGGAAAAAGAAGAAACTACACCTGAAAGAAGGAGCATTTGTCTCAGGAGGGCAGTCAGAGGGAGAAACCTGCACTGGATTAACCTGGGTCTGTGTGACAGCGCCGGTACTTAATCCCTGGATGACTCACACAGAAAGACTTGTTAAGCTCAGTTCCAGGGCAGTAAAAGGAAACAATATCTAGCTTCACAAGTATGAGGATTAAATAAGTAAATGCCGTAACAGTGTACTTAGTGACAGGTCAAAGGTAGCTTTAACTTAGTTAAAAATTTCTTTCTTCAATTCCACAAACAAACCTTTTGTTTATAAAGAGATCCAACCCTTCCTTAAGGCATAAAGACGTGAAACACTCAGGATTCATGCACAGAAGGGGAAGGTTAAGGCAGAATTTGTTCCTCCGCTTTACCCTTCTGTGTATCCATGTTACTGCCAAGAGAGGGAGGACAAACACGACATCATGACATAACTGTGTACTTACTGGTTTCCTAAGGAAGAAGATGGACAATGCTCCAACTAAAGGCATGTCTCCAATCAGGGGCTCCAGGATCACCCGCATTGTCCCATGAATCTGAACTCACATAGGAAATCACAAGTCAGAACACACAGTTCTTCAAGGCCACTTGGTGAATTTTAAGCACATGGCTTCACACTTTACTTAGCTATAACCACAAATATGAACTTATTTCAAAAACCTTCCTAGCTAATAAAAACTCCATAGCTTTTCTTTCTAAATATAGCATAAAAAACTCTAAAATGAAAATTTGAAAAACTTACCTGAATACTTTTCACACCAGCTCTACAAAAATATCGTTTGATCTCCAGATCAATCTCACAATTTCCTACAAAACTAGCACAGAAGAATTCTGTATTACACACAGTGAATAGAATTAACTATCCTTTTTGTTATCTGTTAAGATTAGGCATTGCAAAGCACATAGCCAGAGTGACTGTGAAGTAGTCATACTCATACTACAGGAGAAACTGATTGGAAAATGTAGCTTATACTCCAGGCTGCATGGATGCACTGCTGCCAGGTTCAACACTGCTATATCACCTGTGAGGAATATTGTGTGCTTGCTTTAGCTACACATAAAAATCTTAATTAAATTTAGACAGCCAACACATGGGAGGCTGAAGCTGGAGGACTACTGTGTAAGACCCTGTCTCAAAAAAACAAAACAAAGCGGATGAGGATATAGTTCAGCTGGTAGACTGATTGTTGAACATGAAAGAGGCTCTGGGTTTAATATCCAGCCTTGCATAAATCAGACATGAAGAGTATGTTGGATTATTAGCTCTCAAAGGTATAAGCAGGAGAATGAAATCATTCTCAGCTACACACAGAGAGCTCAAATCCTATCTCAAAAAACAAAAACTTTAAAGTAATGTAAATATCCAGTTTCAAAGGTACCCCCTTAATTTTTTATTGATTCTTTGTGAATTTCACACCATGCACCCCAATCCCACTCATTTCCCAGTCCTTCCATATCTGCCCTCCACCCTTGTAACCTCCTCCCAAAAGAAGATAGAAAATAAAAATTCAAAAAAATCTTGCTGTGAAAGCTTTGGTATGTCAAGGTGTGTCACACAGCATACCCTTCTGTCCAACTTTACTTGCAGAAGTTCACTGCAGTGAGTCAACAGTCTGCTTCAAAGCCTCTGGCTTCTGCTACACTATCAATGCCGGATCCTCACGAGGACCCTTCTCAGAGAGCCGGTTGTTGCCCTGAGTCATGGAGATCCTACAGCTTTGGTTCTGCAGGACCGACACCTTCTGGAGCTCCAGCAGCTCAAAGCCCTGAATCTGGGCCTGGGTGGTAGCTGACTTGGTCAGCCAGCCAGCTCTCTCACCCTGCCCAGGTCGGGGGCAGGACCACCTCTCCAGCACCCAAGCCACCAGGGCCACCTCTCCTGCACTGCCCAGGTGAGGGGTGGGGCTGGTGGAGCAACCCTTTGATGGAAAGTGTTTTTATTTGTATAACAAAACCTTTGTTTAAAACCCAACAAAGGTTAGATTTTATTTTGCCAGCAGTAGATCCCACCACTTCTCTTCTTAGTCACAAAAATTCTCACTCAGATGCAAAGGCTTTATGATGTTAAAGGTTAGAAACAGCTTGTTTTGAACTTTCACTTTTCTCAGTGATTAGTTTCAATCATAAACATGAAACAAACGGTTCTTTACTACGACAATGCAAAGCAGGCATTTATTCCCAACATAAACATGAAATGTTGAATACATTCCTCATAGGGTTGTGTGCGATTTGATCTGTCTTAGCTGGGGTTACTAATGGTATGATGAAACACCATGACCAAAGGCAAGTTGAGGAGGAAAGGATTTAATTCACTCAGAATTCCATGTAACAGTTCATCAAAGGCATTGAGGGCAGAAACTCAAGCGGGGCAGGAACCTGGAGCTAATGCAGAGGCCATGGAGGGGTGCTGTTTATTGGCTTGCTTACCATGTTTTCTTATAGACCCCAGGACCACCAGCCAAGGAATGGTCCCACCCATACTGGGCTGGGCCCTCCCAGATCACTCACTAATTAGGAAAATGACCTACAGGCCTGCCTACAGCCTGATCTTAACGAGGTAGTTTCTCAATTGCTGTTCTCTCCTTACAAATGACTCTAGCCTGTGTCAAGTTGACATAAAACTAGCCAGGACAACCCTATCCTTGGTTCTTAAAAGCGCAGTTGGTATCAGCTGGGTGGTGGTGGTGCATACCTTTCTTTAGTCCCAGCACTCGGGAGGCAGAGGCAAGCAGATCTCTGTGAGTTCTACGCCAGCCTGGTCCACAGAGCAGGAGCCAGGACAGCCAAGACTACACAACACAGTGAAACCCTATCTCAAAGAACCAAATAAACAAACAAACAAAAGTATGGTATTATAAACCTGTTTGTGCAAGTCTGGGGAATTTGATCGATCAAATCAGGAAGGGTCTAAGCCAGTGGTTCTCAACCTTCCTAATGCTGTGACAATGCAGTTCCTCATGTTGTGGTGACCTCCAACCATAAAATTATTTTTTGTTGCTACTTCGTAACTGTAATTTTGCTACTGAGCAGTGTCTCAGTTCCTAAGACCATNGGAAACACGCTTTCCAAAGGCAGTGAACCACAGGTTGATAACCACTAGTCTAAGCACATGAGCAAAATTCTTCCAATACACATTGTATACAGATTCCTCACATTGAGAATTATTCTCTACCTTGTTGCTAAATTTACCAGTAACCCACTATAAAACCACCATAAAAATTTTTAAATTTTAAAACCAACATAAAACCTAACACATGTTCTCTTTATTTCCCAATTCTTTTCAACTTCTCCTCTATCTTGCTGCCAATGTAGTTGTCTTTGTCTAAAACATCCAAAATAGTAGAGTACACATGCTGCTAAAGCTGTATTTTCCAACTGATATCCATTAAAGGAATTACTCAAATGATTTGTTTAATGCTAGAACAATGAGTGAGCACAGGTTTCTATCCCCATGGAGCTTGCCACCTGTCCCATGGACAGACCTTGTGGGATACAGCCTAACCTAAGACACAGGTAGACCACCACTGAGCTCATATACCCAGGTCTGCTGGCGAGTCTTCCGGGGCTGACTAACGTAAGACATAACCAAGCCTCCTCTTTTATGACACTGATGACAATGGTATTTGCACAAGCATCACATGTTTTAAAGATGAAGATTTTCCCATATCAAAGACATTCAACATTTCTTTCTAAAATAAAGATAATTGATACAAAGTCTATACACTTAGTCTATTAATATACTCTGGAAACTCACAGATGATTAAAAAAAACTATCCTTAGTCTAGGCTCAAAAAAGCAGATTCAACTTCTAATAGCCATCTGCCTTGTTTATTTTGTGAATCTTTCACTGACATCCAGGGCTCACGGATTAAGGTTAGGCTGGCTGGTCACAGCATAAGAGATCCTCTTGTCTCTGCTTCCTTGATCCTGGGATTACGAAATGAACCATCTTGCTTGTTTCCTCAGTGGGTTCTAGGGACTGAACAAAGCAACCATTTTACCAATGGTGCTGTCTATTGAAACTATTACAAGTGAAATTGTCCTTATTTCCTTTTAGTATTTTTTCATTGTTAATGTACAGAAATGCAATTGATTTAACTGTATTTTGCTACTTGGCTAAATTCATTTTAGTTTTAAGGGTTTATTTTATTTTATTTTTTGAGACAGGGTCTCTGTGGTACTTTGAATGTAATTGGCCCCCATAATCTCATAGAGAGAGTGACACTATTAGGAGGTGTGGCTTTGTTGGAGTGGGTATGGCCTTGTTAGAGGACGTGTGTCACTGTGGGGGTGGGCTTTGAGGTTTCCTATGCTCAGGATATCGCCTAGTGTCCAGGTCAACTTCCTGTTGCCTCCAAATGTAGGACTCTTAGTTACTACTCCAACACCATGTCTGCCTACATGCCGTGTGTTCCCCATCATGATGATAATGGGCTGAACCTATGAACTGTAAGCAAACCACTCCAATTAAATGTTTTCCTTTATAGGAGTTGCTGTGGTCATGGTGTCTCTTCACAACAGTAGAAACCCTAACTACGACAGTCTCACTATGCAGCCCTGGATGGCTTGGAACTTGAATGTAGGGTAGTCTGCTTCCAGAGTGCTGGGATTGAATGCATATGCCATCACAACTGGCTTTAACTTTTTGTGGAATTTTTTCCTGTAAGATCTCATCATTTGTAAATACTGCTTTTCAATTTGGATGCCTTTTATTTCATTGTGTTGTCTAACTTCTCTAGGTTGAACTTTTTTTTTTATCATGAAAGAGTATTGAATTTTGTTAAATTCATCTTCTGTATCAACTGAGGTAAGCATGAAGGACTCACTCCCACCACCCACACCTTCCTTCTTAAAATAAAGTGGTGTGTTTTTCAGATTGGTTTTCATATCCTGAATCACATTTGCATTCTGGGAATAAATTCTACTTATTGATGGTATATAATCTATGCTACTAGATTCAAAATTCAAGTATTTTGTTGGGGATTTTTATATTAAGGTTCATAAGGATTATTTATTATATTATAGTTTTCTTGTAAAGCATATGTTTTTTTTTAAAGTCAGTACATTTTTAGGAATTTATTTTATGTGTATGGGATGTTTTGCATGCATGTATGTCTTTGGACCCTGGTGTTTGCTTGGTGCCCATGGAGTCTAGAAGAGGTCATTGGATTCCCTGAGACTGGAGTTACAGATGGTTGTGAGCTGCTATGTGGGTGCTGGGAATCAAACCCAGGCTGTCTGGAAGAGTAGTAAGTGCTCTTAATTGCTGAGACATCTTTCCAGCCCCATTATATTTAATATATTTAATGAATGACAGTTATCTGTTATGAGGAACTCAAAGGTTAACATTTAGATCAGTCAAATTCCAATGAAGACCAGACAAGAAGTTCATTATATCCTCCATCTTATACATGCAGCTAAGTGAACACTATGTGTCAGTAGCCATGGCAAAAATATAACACAAATAAAAACTTACCTAATCTGAAGGTCCAGAATGATTTGTCTTTTGTCTACATTTTCAGTATAAACCTTAACACCATTGACTCTAAGGGGCTGAAACAATGAATAGCTTAATTTAAAACAGAGAAAGGCTTAAAAGCAAACAAACTTAAAATGCAGCATAGATGTGATAAGAACAAGTTTAGCATCA
Source organism: Neotoma lepida (assembly GCA_001675575.1). Lineage (NCBI taxonomy): Eukaryota > Metazoa > Chordata > Mammalia > Rodentia > Cricetidae > Neotoma > Neotoma lepida. The sequence goes on from LZPO01066548.1 coordinate 19,553, forward strand.
GACTACAGGTGTAATTCAGGTTTATGACACACTGTTTAACTTAGACAATTTATTAACCTGTATTCCTGTTTTCTCATCCATGAGATGTAAATCACAGTGACAGCTATGTGAGATTACTGTGAAGTAAATGATATAATGAATGGAAGCACACTGCAAGATATACAGTGAGTATTCAATAAACACGGCTATCACTGTTGTTGTCGGCACATGTAATAAATACGTTTGTTTTTAGTTTGAAGCCCTTTCACCCTCATCTCTTTCAGTTTAATCTGATCCTTTCCTTCTACTCTATCCTTACTAATAGTTCCCATTACTTTTAATTTATGTTTTACAGGTTTTCACTTTAAAATTTCACAAAAATTGGACTTTTGAGTAGCTAAAAAAAGACAAGGTATAGTTGAGTGTGGTAGTGCAAGGCTATAATCACAACACTTAAGAAGCGGAAACGTGGGCTGGAGAGGTGGCTCAGTGGTTAAAAGCACTGGCTGCTCTTCCAGAGGTCCCGAGTTCAATTCCCAGCAACCACATGGTGGCTCACAACCACCTGTAATGAGATCTAGTGCCCTCTTCTGGACTGTAGGCAAATAAGCAAGCAGAACACTGTATATACAGTGGAAAAAAGAAAAAAAAAAGCTGAAACATGGGATTGCAATTTAAGGCCAGTCTGAGCTATACAGACCCTGACCCTGTCTCAAAAAGAAAAAAAACACTTAATATATGATACAGACCGGGCGGCGGTGGCGCACGCCTTTAATCCCAGCACTCGGGAGGCAGAGGCAGGCGGGTCTCTGTGAGTTCGAGGCCAGCCTGGGCTACCGAGTGAGTTCCAGGAAAGGCGCAAAGCTACACAGAGAAACCCTGTCTCGAAAAACCAATATATATATATAATTGACTATGCAACCACAAAAGACAGATCATAAGACATGCTGCATTTCATTTTTTAAGACTTATTTTTACTTATGTATATGCTGAGGCCATAAGAGAGTGTCAGATCTCCTGAGGTGGAGTCATAGGTGATAAGCCAATTGTTGTGGGTGACAGGAATCAAATTTGGATCCTCAGGAAGAGATCTGAATCACTGAAACATTTCCCTGGCCTACAGTTTGTATTTAAAGACCAGCCTGTGCTTCTTAGCAAGACTGTCTCAAAAAGCCAAAATATAGACTGCCNCTCACAGAGGGGGAGGAGGAGAGGAAGGGGAGAATGAGGGAGACATAAAAGGAGGAGGGGGACTAGTTGGGAAGAGGGGGTCAACAGTAGTGGGAAGAGGATAACTGAAGTATGAATATGGTACAATATATTGCATAAAATACAATACAAACATGAAATTGTCAAAAATTTAAAAACTAGTAGTATTTATAAATGCAAAACCCCTCAATATTTTCGCAAAATAATTACCATGTTAGAATTTATTAATCATAAAATTTTCTATAATAAATATCACCAAGAAATGATTTCTCATCTAACTTTTACAAAATGCTGAAAATTTTAAAAGTCTGGACGAAATCAAATTTAGTAATTTATATAAAAAATTCNTTTAATAATATACAATTAAAACTTTGTACAAATATTAATGATATAATACATATGAAATATGGAGAGGCAAAAATCATTGTTAAGTAGATTGATACTTGTTTTATATGCATGGATGTTTTGCCTGCATGTGTGTCTCTGCACTGCTGGCTGTCCTGGAACTCACTCTGTAGACCAGGCTGGCCTTGAACACACAGAGATCTGCCTGCCTCTGCCTTCCAAGTGCTGAGATTAAAAGTGTGTGTCCCCACCTTTAATTTGAATTGATAGTTGTTAAAGCTAATAATCTGTATTTAAAATTGTCACTATAAATAGAAAACTCAAAAACAGGGCTGGAAAAATGGCTCGGTGGTTAAGAGCACTTGCTGCTCTTCTGGAGGGCTTGAGCTTGGTCCCCAGCACCTGCATCAGGCAACTGTACGAATGCCTGCAACCATCTCCAAAGGCTCTGATACCATCTTCTGGCCCCATGAACACCTGTATGCATGTATGGCATATTCTTACACAGACATACATATACACACATAAACAAAAATAAAAATTAATTTAAAAAGCAAGACAGAAACAACAAAACATAAAGAATAGCACAGTGAGAGTGAGGCAACAAGCAGGAAAAGTCATAACCCGCAGTTGGGAAGAAGACTCTAAGGGTCTGCAGACTTTTCAACTGGTCTTCTTCCTTCAGGGCCTGTGCAGTGGTCACACCATTATTATGTTTTTACAGCAAACCGACTGTGTGCATGAGAAAGGGCACTAAAGAAGGAAGAAACTGACCTGCTGACCCACGTCCACTTTTGTGAAGCTGAAGGTGCTGAGGTGGGCATTTGCTCCCCGCACAGCTGGCTCTATGGTTTCTCGAAAGAGCTTCTCTATAAATTGACAAATAAAGGGCCACATGTGCTTTACAGTCTAGAAAGAAAAGGAACGCATGTTAAATAATTGTTATGATGTATGATACATAATCTAGTTGAGTCACTAAGAAAAATTATACTCATGTAGTCTATCAGAAACTGGCTCTGATAACTAAAACAAAAGGGAGAGGTGGTCTTGTTATGCAAAAGCAGTCCTGTCAAATGTGTTCTATTCGGTAAGCATTTATTTCAACAATAAACTACTGATTAGGCAATACACTACAGGAATTAGTTCTTTTAGTTAGCCATTCTGTTTAAACATGTCTGCATATCTAATAATCACTAAAAGTCCCATGGCTTCAACTGACTGTGGGAAAACTTAAGATATGGCCACGCAGTGGTGATGGACGCCTTTAATCCCCAGCACTCAGAAGGCAAAGGCAGGCAGATCTCTGAGTTTGGNGCCAGCCTGGTCTACAGGGTGAGTTCCAGGACAGCCAAGGGCTACATAGAGAAACCCTGTCTCAAAAACAAACAAGCAAACAAACACCAAAACCAAAACCAAAACTTAAGCCACAGATCTTCGGCTGGGAGGGCTGCTCAATGGCACACTTGCCTCTTTGGGTGAAGCCCTTGGTTGATATCAACACTACAACAAAACTAAACCAAACCCAACAAAAACTGTGTGAACATCAGTAACCACTCCTGCATTTTTTTAAATTTTTATTTATTATTTATTTATTTTTTGGTTTTTTTGAGACAGGGTTTCTCTGTGTAGCTTTGCGCCTTTTTCCTGGAACTCACTCAGTAGCCCAGGCTGGCTTCGAACTCACAGAGATCCACCTGCCTCTGCCTCCTGAGTGCTGGGATTAAAGGCGTGCGCCACCATCGCCCGGCCACCACTCCTGCATTTTATAACCACATATTAACTTGTGCTATAGGGTGATTCCTGTCTAGGCTAGTGTCACTATATTGCCTTAGAGATGCTCAAAATACCAGACAAGAGAGATTCAACCTAAAGCTTACTNAAACAAAAACATCCATTAAAAGATATTATAGATGGGTAGTTACTTGGGAGTCATTTTTCTCTTTATAATACTTCTAGACTGTCTGCTTGTGGTTGCTATAAAGCAGATGTGAGCAGTCTCTATTCAAGAATGAAGACATGAAGCCAGATGGCAATGCCATGCAAGCACATGCATAAATCTTCTTAGGTCAGTGACACAGCTCTTGTTCTTCCCAAGGGAAAATCACACACTGCTTGCAACAGTCCTCTGGGGAGCAGAAGCCTGCTCACTGAACTCCAATTCCACCAAAACTGAAATTCCCAAACATGGGAAGATAGTCTCTGGCCCTCTAATTCCCAATAAATATTTGGAATATGCTAGTCTTACCTTATTTAGCCATTCTGCTCTTTCAGTGTCTGGAAAATGAACCTGAGAGAGAAAAACACACACATGACTTAATGACTCCTGACAATCATAAACAAAATGATCCATAGGCTATTTCATATTCTTATTGCCCTGTATTTATATAATGCCTTTTTAAAATACTCTGCTCTAATGCTTTCTAACACAGTCTCAGAGAAGGGAAGTTGATATGTGTGGTACCTTACTTGCCACATTCTAAGAACTTGGAGGGAAAGGGTTTGGGGCCCATAAATACCACCAGAGACTTCTCTGCCTCCCACCACCCAAGTGGTATTCCCTGGCATCTGAAACATCAAAGTACAAAAAATGCCTTCTTGCATTTTAAAAATAATATTATCATTGCCATCATTCTGCTAGAAATCTAGACTCGGGCTTCAAAATCCATCTCTTCTTTTTGCTTTCCCTTTTTAGCCCTAGCCAGATGACTTCTATATGCAAGGGTCATCTCCACAAATCTCCTGCCCTCTCCCAAATGCATACTGTGATCATAGTTCTCCACAGGCAAGGCCTACATATTAGAAAAGTGATTGAAAATGCAAAAAGAAACCTACTTTAAAAGTAGGTGAAGAATGTTTTCTCTGTTGATGCAGCTAAAATAAAACATCTTTGCAAAGGAAGCTAGTACTGTTTTTGGCCACAAAGGAGCTTTCAAAAGAAGAGCGCACAGGACACACATAGTTTTGATTTGGTGGTACAGTGGATCATAGGAGACTTTGTACTGGTGACTGAGAAGATCTAATGCACAGAACTTTCCTGAGTTACAAAGAATCCAGTCCAACAATGCTGTCCTCTTGCTGAAGGAAGTGGAACCAGAGCTGAGCAGGATATAGTCTCAAGGGGTGGGATATGGCTTCCAAACTTCTCAAGCTTGATTATGAGAATAAACAACAGAAAAAAGGGCCTAGCAGGAGCCAATCCCTGGACATAGGATAGGTCACTATCAAGCCACTGATCACAGACTGATTACACTGGCTCTCAGAAGTCCTAAGTGACTGACTGCTCCTCTGGGTTCTCAGCAAGAGGAAAACAAGCAGGGGTAGTGACATCAGTAGTGTTATGGGTTCCCTCTGTGTCTACAAACAAGCCTAAGCAGGCCTTATTTCCCTTGAACCACATAATATAAAGGATATAATTTGACTGAACCACGAGACAAGCTAGAGTGGAAAAAGTCATTTCTAAATCAGGCAAGCATAAATTCATTGGCATGGGGTGGAGTGCAATAACCTTCCCAAATGGAGACAATGACTTAGAAGTTAGGGAAGACAATGTTCAACAAGGNAAAAGGTCAGTCGGTGACTGCTACACATTTGCTTAACTCTAGATGCTGTGCTCTGTCATCACTGNGGGGCAAATTTTAACCCAAGTCAAACAGTATACAAGAAAGGGCTGCACTTCCCCAGGGAACAGGAAGAAACTTGGTGGTTACAGTGAGGGATTCGAGTGGACAGGCTTGTTAAACTTATCAAATTAGGTAAAAAATTAATTCATTTGTAATCAGTACTTTGCCATTTCTTTACATTACTTTGAANTAGTTAGCACTTTAGAAGTCTGGTCAGGAATGGGACAGTTAGTGGCAGGCAGAGCATTGAAACAGGTGTTTGGTACTGGATCCTTCTCATTTATTGTGAGGCTTTCTCCCATTCTACCTTCCCCTTCTAAGTCAACCAACCACTAGAANCAACAGAAAGAGCAAAAGGCAAATACTGGGCACCTTCTGTTTGCTGACATGGGAACTTGTGCAGTATAGATGCACTCTAACTTCTGTAATTTCAGAGTGAATATCAAATTCACATTTCTGTAGGGCCTAATTTCTGAATATACTTGCCCTCTGATGTCTGATGTCCTCATCTGCTTCCCCCAAGGCCTCTTGCCTGGCCTCCCAACTACTAAATTTAGCTAACAGAACAATATTCTAGAAAACAGGAACTTCCTTTTCAGTTCACCTTACTGAAGACTTTGAAGGCCTACAGTTTATCAAATAGTTTAACTTCCTCAGCTCGAGCTTCAAAGGCAGTGCAGTCACATATTCTCCGGGTGACAACTCAAAGGCTCCATTTTCACATCCTGTTGAGTACAGCCAGAGGAGCCATGGCTGTGGACATGGAATGATGCTCTTCCCTACTGTCTTCCCTAAGAGCCGGCTCACTTCAGCTGTGGCGAGCTTCCCACATAACACTTTACCCCCGAAGACCAATCATCCTCCACTCACAATGCTGCAATTCTCCACAAGTCACCATTTGCCACAACATGACTTGAAGACTCCTCAACAGACTCAGAACTTCCTCCTACCTCCAGGACTAAAATCACTAGACCATATGAGCAGACTTTCTACTGAACATCAGAGAATTCCTATTCATAGGCATTCTGTAACTTAATTCACCAGCTAAGCAAGAAAGTATTGTATTTTTCAGTCAGTATACTAGACTAAATCATATTTGTAAATACCATCAAACGACCCTCAAAAAGTTTAAGGAAGGACTATGTTCAGTAATATAAGCTACAGCTAGATTTCCAACCAATAAAAAAAGTGATTAATAGGGGCCATGCAATCTTAAAACAGTTTGTACAGACATATATGTGTGTATTTATATATGTCTATGTTATATATATTTACATATTTATACACACACATATATATATACACACAAAATATTTTTAATGCACACAACACAAAAATGCATATCAAACCAGTAACAAAGTGTGGTGATATATTTGTAATCTAAGAAATAAAGCTTGCCTGAAGATCAGAAAGCCAGCCACAGAATTAGCCAGAGGCCAGGCAGTTTCGTCACACACCTTTAATCCTAGCACTCGGGGCAGAGGCAGAGATCTGTCTGAATTTCTGTGAGTTCAACGCCACACTGGGCTACATGAGATTAATGTAGATACATGAGATTAATTCAGTCTATAAGAGAAACAGAGGCAGTAGTGGTGGCACACACCTTTAATCCAGCACTTGGGATCACACACCATTAATCCCAGCACTAGGAAGGTTGAGACAGGAAGTGATATGGCTGGGCAGAGAAAGGAATATAAGGCGGGAGGAGACAGGAACTCAGTCTTCTCAGGCTCTTGCCGGCTGAGGAGTTGGTGAGTTAAGAGGTGGCTTGCTCTGTTTCTCTGATCTTTCAGCTTTCACTCTGATATCTGGCTCCGGGTTATTACAGGACCATTTAGGATTTGTGCAACAACAAAGAAAATGAACCTTGATTTTTCTTCTCTGTTGTCACAGTTTTGAATTCTTTGTGAGAGCCAACAATTAATTTGCTAATCATTACTGTAATTAAAGATCAAGAAATGCTGTAAGCTAGGTATGTTGAAATACTTCTGCAATCCAAAAGGAGGCAGGAAGAGGTGAGGCTGAGTTACTAGGGAGATACCGTCTCAAATTAAAAAGGAAAGAAAGAGAAAGAGAAAAAGAAAGAAAATGTTTCTAATACAGAAGTACTATTTTTAATAAAAAAATTAAAATTATGTGAAAATATAACTTTCACATATTGAAACATAATTTAACTATACTAGAAGAGAATAATACTCCCATGTAGGGTTTTCTCAAAATGTAAGTAATCTATCCCAAATTTGAAAGAAGATTCTAATACATTAACTTAACTAAACAGTATGTCATTACTCTTTATTTCTCCTTGATAATTATTCCTATTGTACATAGTTTTATGTTAGGTTAGAACTTTCTTCCTCAGTTAAAAGGGGAGTGGGATATAGAGGTGATTGTCTGTACCCTGAAGCACCGCCCCTACTAGGCCGCAGGTAACTGCTACGTACCTGCCCCACCCCCACCCCAGGGCAGGGGTGTGGCCGAGACGGGGATCCCTTAAGACCTGGGATGAGTATGTGTTTGCTCTCTCTTGGCTACCTAGTGGTCTTGGATGCTGGTACTACAGATCAAGGCAGAGTTCTTCAGAGAACCGTGTTGTACCACGCCCCACCCCTCCTGGATTCCACAACCAACTCCTTTATGGTTGTTGTGAGTTAACCCCGAATAAATTCCTCTGATTCTCAAAAAAATAAATAAATAAATAAATAAATAAATAAATAAATAAATTAATTAAACAAATTTATCGCTGATAATACATTACAATGCAATGATTCCTGGGAGTGTTCCAGAGTAGGGGCTTTCCTACTCTCCAACACTGACTGCTCAGGGGTCTGGTAATGCACCAGTGAATTATTGCTCTGTCGTGCTTTGGCCATGGATGAGGATATTCAAAGGCATGTAGAAAAGCTTCTCTATTCACAGCTGTGCACCATAATAAAAACCATCACTGACACTTGGGGACCTTGACTTTCCTGTGTTTTCTGCTGCTGGATGACTCTAACTACTGCTGCACACACACTGGATGCTCTCCCTAAAGAACTCACCAAGACATCGTTGAGAGACTTGTTTTGGAGAGGGAAGAGCACTGAGAGGGATCTGATCTCACCTGGATGGTTTACTAACACTCCACAATTAGACAATGTGCATGTGTATACACACACACACACACACA
>LZPO01066548.1:40238-50910 GCA_001675575.1 Neotoma lepida
TGGTGCTAAATGAAACCAGGGATTGAACCAGGCCTTTTTCATTCACTACTCTTCTACAATTTCTACCACAATCCATCTCTAAGTCTTTTTCATCTTAGCACTGTTCAGTAATTTCAATCAGGTATTTCCTAAAACACAATAGAACCAAGTAAGNATTGCTAGAAGCCAAGAAATAAATTATTTGTTTAATTCAGAATTCANCAGAAAAGTAACCAACAGAGTAACCANGAGTAACCAACATTTAGTTATCTATTTGGTCCTTAAAGAGTACCTATGTGAGNCTTAGTGGTGAGTGAGGAAGAAAACCCCACCACTATGAATCCCAAATTATCATTCATGTGGGTTATATGTCACAACTGAGTATGCAGTGAGACAATATAGATGAAACATGCATGTGAACAGCTCAGATCTCACTCTCACACTGCACACACACATATGTGCGCGCACACGCACACACACACACACACACACACACACACACACCCCTGAAAACACTGTTAGGAGTTGTCCAAACAAGAAGGACTTGGGCTAACTTCAGAGAGGGGCTGTTGGAATGGTGAGCCAGCATCCTGTGGCTATTCTCCCCAGGGGTATGGTAAAAAGGTTGAGAAATCCAGACAAATGAGGCTGAAAACAGTTGAGCTTAAAAAAAAAGGGGGGGGACATCTCAAAGCCCAGAAGACAAGAACTTAAGTCTGGGACAGCTGGGCCCAAGATTCCTGGAGAGGGTGGAATAGAGAAGAAAGCTACCTCTCTAATAAATAAAACTTTTGCAAGGTTCTTGTATGGAGGAAGTAAAATAGAATCAGTGACGGAGTGAGGACTAAGAACTTGATGCTGACTCAGTGACCNCTGGCAGCTGCAAACTGATGGAGGGAGACACACAGAAAGCAGAGCTTCCCCTGCTGCAGCCCAGAGCCTCCCAGTCAGTCTGTGAGTTCACATCTACGTCAGTCCTGTTGGGTCTGGAAGACACTGTTTTCTTGGAGTCATCCATCACCTCTGGCTTTTACAATCTTTCTGTGCACTCTTTAAAGACCAATCTGCATTAGCATAGGAATAGAAGAAGAAACCCAGTTTAAAGGCACAGAAAATATTTTTTTTACAAAATCATAGAAAAAAATTACCTAAATATAAGAACAGAGATGCCTATATTAAGGTACAAGAAGCATGTAAACATCAAATAGAAAGGATCAGAAAAGAACCTCCCTATATTATAAAATAATCAAAATCCTACATATAGAACAAAGAAAGGACCTTGAAAACTTCGAGAGAAAGACCATGTCATATATAAAAGGCAGGCCCATCTGAATGACACCAGACTTTTCAATGGAGACTTTAAAAACCCCAAGGGCCTGGAANGATGTTCTACAAATTCTGAAAAAAAATCACAGATGGCAACTCAGAGTACTATACTCAGCAAAACTATCAGTTGGGATTGGAGGAGAAAGAAAGACTGTCCATAATAAAAACAGATTTAAGGAATTCATGACCACTAAGCCAACTCTACAGAGGATGCTGGAAGAAAAACTTAAATTTGAAGAGAAGATTAAACGCATCCAAGAAAGCATGAGAGAAAACAATTATAGACCAGTTAATACAAGGAGAAGAAAACACCATCACTGCAACAAAATGAAAGGAATTAATATACACTGTTTAATAATAACTAATAATATTAACGGTTTCAACCTCCCAATAAAGAAATACAGACTAACAGACTGGAATAAAACAAACAAAAGCCCAGGACCCATCTTTTTGTTGCTACCAAGAAGTGCCCTTCACAATCAAAGACAGACACCACCCTAGGGTAAAAGGTTGAAAAAATGTATTCCAAGCAAATGGAACAAAGAAATAAGCAGGTATAGCTATTCTAATATCTGACAAAATATACTTCAAACCAGAACTAGTCAGAAGAGATAGGGAAGGAAACTACATGGTCATCAAAGGGAAAAAATCCACCAAAAAAGACACTGCAATTCTTAACATCTGTGCCCCAAACACAAAGGCATGCAAGTTTGTAAAAGAAACACTACTACAGCTAAAATCACATATTGGCTCTCANACACTGATTATGGGAGACTTCAGTACTATACTCTCACCAACAGACAGGTCATCCAGACAAAGACAAGACAAGGAAATNCTGTAGCTAACTGACGTCATCAACCAAATAGACCTAACAGAAATTTACAAACATTTCACCCAAACACAAAAGAATATACCTTCTTCTCAGCACCTCATGGAACATTCTCCAAAACAGACTACATACTCGACACAAAGCAAGTCTCAACAAATACAAGAAAATCAAAATAACACCCTGCATCTTATCTGACCACCACAGATTAAAGTTGGACATCAACAATAGAAAACTTACAAACTCATGGAACCTGAACAACTAACTCTCTACTGAGTGTAAAATGGGTCAAGACAGAACTTAAGAAAGAAATTAAAGACATTTTAGAATTGAATGAAAATGAATACACAGCGTACCCAAACTTATGGGACACAATGAAGGCTGTTCTAACAGGCAAGTTCATAGCATCAAGTGCCTACATAAAGAATTTGGAGAGATCGAATACTAACAACTTAACTGCACACCTGAAAGCTCTAGAACAAACAAAAGAAATCACACCCAAAAGGAGTATATGGCAAGGAAGGAATAATAAAACTCAAGGCTGAAATCAACAGAATAAAAAAAAATAATGAAACAGTTGGTTCTTTGAGAAAAATCAATAAAACCTACAAACCCTTATCCAAATTAACTAAAAGGCTGGAGAAAGGAGATCCAAATTAACAAAATTAGAGACGAAAAGGGGGACATAACAANAGACACCAAGGGGGACATAACAATAGACACCAAGGGGGATATAACAATAGACACTCAACAAGGGCATTAGGCTGGGAACTAGAACTGTTTTCCACCAGGAGCCACACAGCCACCAAATATGGCTGAGACTCAGAGACCCAACAGCCACTACACTTGGCTAGGACCCAGAGTGGCAAAAGCCATCATACCAAAAGCAATATACAGATTTAATTCAATCCTCATCAAAATCCCAAGGCAATCCTTCACAGAAACTGAAAATTAATCTTAAATTTCATATGCTTATGAGTACTAAAAAAACTGCCGGAAGTGTTACCATCCTCAACTTTAAGTTAGTCCTACAAATCTATAGCAATAAAAATAGCATGGTACTGGCATAAACACGGACACATTGCTCAATAGAACAGAATTAAGAACCTCAATATAAGTCCCCTAATTTTTTTACAAAAAGGCAAAACAAACAAACAAACAAATCACCCAAACACATAAACAAACAAACAAACAAAAAACCACAATGGAGAAAAGAAGGCATCTTCAACAAATGGTGCTGTTCAAACTGCTAGTTACATGTAGAAAAACCAGATCCTTACACCTCATCCTGCATAAACCTCAACTCCAAAAGGACCATAGGCATCCACATAAGACCTGATACCCAGAATTGGGTGGAGGAGAAAGTAGGGAGTACACTTGAAATTACAGGCACATGAAAAGACTTTTTGAACAGAACCTCTCTAAAGCAGGCATTAACAATTGATAAGTAGGACCACATTAAATAAAAATCTTCTTTTCAATAAACAACATCATTCCAAGGAAGAAGGCAGCCTACCAAATGGGGGGGAAAAAAACCAAAAAACCTTTACATCTGAAAGAGAGTTAGAGTTAGTTTCTACACAAAGAACTAAAAAAGCCAAACATGAAGAAAACAAACAGCCCAATTAAATGTTGGGGTAAGGAACTAAACAGTTCTAAAAAGATGAAATACAAATGGCTGAGAAATATTTTTTAAAATGTTCAAATTCTGTCTTAGTTATGGTTTCTATTGTTGTGATGAAACATCATGACCAAAGGCAACCTGGGGAGGAAAGGGTTTATTTTGCTTATATAACTTCCATATCAATGTTCATCATCCAGGGAAGTCAAGACAGCAACTCAAATAGAGCAGGAACCTGAAGGCAGGAGCTGATGCAGAGGCCATGGAGGAGTGCTGCTTACTAGCAAGAATGTTGTGGGAGTAACTGTAGTGGTTTGAATAAGAATCGTCTCTATAGGTTCATATATTTGAATGCCTGGTTCCTACTTGGTGGAACTGTTTGGGAAGGATTGGGAGGTGTGGTCTTGTTGGAGGAGNTTATGACATTGGAGATGGGCTTTGAGATTTCAAAAAGTCTATTCCACTCCCAGCTAGCTCTCTCTTTCTCTGCCTGGTGGAGGATGTAAGCTCTCAGCCACCTCTCCAGTGCCATGCCTATCTGCCTGCTGCAATGCTCTTTGCTAATACCCCCTGGAATTGTGAGCCTCATATAAATGCTTATTTTTATAAGTTGCTTTATCATGGTGTATTGTCATGACAATAAAAAAGTAAAAAAGATGGAATTTGGTACTGGGAGAGCAGTACTGCTGTGACAGTCTTGATCAAGCTGGTTTTGTTTGTTTGTTTTGTTTTTTGAGAAGTGTGAAGACTTTGGAACTTTGAATAAGGAAATTGGTTGAATGTTGTAAGTGGGGTATAATGGACCATCCTAGTAGGAACATGGAAAATGTAAGTGCTGAGAGTGATATGGACTGTGGAAGCCCAGCTCAAGAGGTTTCAGAGAGGAACAGTATTAGCAAATGGGCTAGAGACCATTCTTGTGATATTTTAGCAAGGACAGTGGCTATTTTTGCTCTTGTCCTAAGAATCTACCTCAGGTTAAATTGAAGTTTTGGACTAATTTCACTGACAGANGCAATTTCAAGAAAGACCAGTTCTGACTGCATCTCATAGTTATTAGTGATCACTCTCACGTAGATCTACAAAGAAATACAAAATGTACAATTTGAAGAGAAAAGGAAATTTCATGTTGGAATCAAATCTTGTGCTGACAGAGATAAGGAGAAATGGAAAAAAGAGAGTGGTGCCCTTGGGTCCAGACCCCACCCAACTAATCCTTCAATCTGTGAAAAGAAAAAGCCTAAGGAATTATCTGTTCCTAAAGAGCAACAACAAATCATAGTTTATGCAAATGCAATCCAAGGAGGAGGCCAGGTTCCATCCCAAGCAGGCCTCAGAACTTGGCAGCATCAGCCATGTGGTTCAGGTTTTACTCAATAGTTAGAGAAAGCCACTAAGGCCAGATGTGTGGCTGGAGAGCCCATTGAATGGAAGCCCAGGGAGGACATTTCATGAAGTTGTCAAAGTAAAGTCTGGATTGTGTTGGAGAACCCAAAATATTGGTGCCAGAGCTATGGGACATCCGCCTGGGAGTGCTGCATACAGGGAGTAGGACCAGCCCAAGAGAGAGAAGTATGATGCGGTCAGCAAAACTGGAAGAGTGGAGCCATCTAAGCCCTTTGACATCAGACATGGGGTTACAAGATTTGAAATTTGCTCTGTTGGATTTTGATCTTGCTTTGGTCCAGTATTTCCTCACTATTTCCCATGTCCCCACTTTCAGAATGGCAATATAAATTCTGTGCCATTGTATGTAATTTGTATGTTGGAAGTATGTAATTTGTCTTTTGATATTACANGGAATTACAATTAAGAGATTGCTTTGAGTCTCAGAAGAGACTATGAACCTCAAACAGTCTTGAGACTGAAAGATTGGAGACTTTTGANTTTGAACTAAATGCATTTTGCATTATTATACAGCTACAAGCCTATGGGGGTCAGGGAGTGGACTGTGGTGGTTTGAATGTTTTGTCATGGCAACAAAGAAGTAACTAAGATGGTAACCAAGCACTTTAAGGCCTAATCCACAGATGGGATGTTGTAGAATATTATTTTAAGGTGTATTACTTTTGTTTAGTTCCATTTGTTTAACTCTGTGAAGCTGTGTTACTTTGTCTGTCTAAAAAACCTGATGGTCTAATAAAGAGCTGAACGGCCAATAGCAAGGCAGAAGAAAGGACAGGTGGGGCTGGCAGGCCGAGAGAATATATAGAGGGAGAAACCTGGAGGGAAGAAGTAGCCAGAGAAGGTGGAAGGCTCCAGGGGCCAGCCACTCAGCTACACAGGGAGCCAGAGAGTGAGAGTAAGATTTACAGAAGTAAGAGAATGGGAAAAGCCCAGAGGCAAAAGGTAGACAGGGTTAATTTAAGTTAAGGAAAGCTGGAAAGAAACGAGCCAGGCTAAGGCCAGCATTCATAAGTAATAACAAGCCTTCATGTGTGATTTATTTGGAAGCTGGGTGGTGGGCCCCCCAAAAGAGCAAAGAGTAAAAACAACAACGACAATGGGACCCGTACCTGGCACCATTATCAGGGCCAAGAACCTGTGTGGCTAGATAGGCCCCAGGGAAAAACCTACTACTAGGACTCTGCTAAATGGACATAGTATTAAAATGAATCCTAATGACTCATTGTTAGTTATATCCACAGAGTTATGAATCTCTCAGTCCATATCAGAAGAGTTTCTTGCAGATGTCAATTGGCAGAGACCCATCACTGGTCAACATTCAGAGAAGAAACTGAAGAATGCTTAGCCATAAAAGGGAGATAATATCTATCCCTTCCCCCACAGGCTCAGGGATCATTTCTGAAGAGGGGGTTGGAAAGATTGTCAGAGGGGTGTGACCAAAATGAGAATGTTTTCCAGATAATAAGACAGTTGCATATATAAGTTCACAACAGTTGGGGTGGCACACAGCAAACTCAAGTCAGACAAAACCCCAGCATGGAGTGGGAGGTAGGCATGAAATCCTACCCCTAGCTGAGGAGCTATTACCAATTTATAACTGTTGGGACAGGCAAAGTCAGTTTTCTTTAAGGGTGTGATCCCTGTTATGTTAACTGTGTTCGGGGTAAGTCCCACACCCAAGTGTATTTGAGTAGCACAAATTANTTTGTTGGGTTAAAAAAAAGGACATAAAGTTGGGTAAGTAGATCTGGGAGGAAGGAGGGGAGTGAATAGATCAAAGTATANTATAGGAAATTCTCAAAGAACTAATAAAAATATTTTTAAAAAGTTTTAGATTTTTAAATTTTCTTTGTATGAGTGTTTCGCCTGCATGTATGTATGTGCACCACAAGCATATTTGGTGCCCAAGGAGGTCAAAGAGGGCACTGGATCCCCTGAACTGGAGTTAAGGATGGTTGTGAACCACCATATGTGTACTGGGAATCAAATCCTCATCCTCTGTAAGAGCTGTAAGTGCTCTTAATTAACTACTGGACCATCTCTCCAGCCTTAAAGATGTAATTTTAAGGCCAGACATGGTGGTGCATGCCTTTAAACCCAGGACTTGGGAGGCAGAGTCAGGNGGATCTCTGTGAGTTCTAGGCCAGCCTGGTCTATAGAGTGGGTTCCAGGACAGCCAGGACTGTTACACAGAGAAACTCTGTCTTGAAAAGCAAAACAAACAACAAAAAAAAGTAATTTTAAAAAACAAGCTGGGAGTGGTGGTGCCTGCCTTTAATCCTGATACTTGGGAGGCAGAGGCAGGTGGATCTCTGTGAGTTTGAGGCCAGCCTTGTCTATATAGTGAGTTTCAGGACAGCCAGGACTACATAAAGAAACTCTATCTCAAAAACAAAAAAAGGCTAAGGGCTGGTGAGATGGCTAAGTTGGGAAAGGCACTTGCTGCCAACCTGGCAACCTGAATTCAATCTCTAGGACCCACACGGTAGAAGGAGAGAACAAACTTCTCCATGCTGTCCTTTCACTTTTAAGTATGTCCCATGGTACATGTGTGCCTGCCTGTACATATATACACACATGCAAATGAATAAATACAAAAATTTTAATATACTAAGTAAATTAAGCTAGACACAAAAAGTCACATATTGTATGATTCTATTTTTTTATGAACTATCCAGAATAGGTAAACCCACAGAGACAGAAAGCAGATTCATGGTAGGCACCTAAAAACTGACGTAATAACCTCCTGTCTTGACCTACAGTGACCTACTTGCAAATCCTCTTTCTTGGCAGCACTACCATTTCTGCACCTGGAGCTGTCACTCACTTTCTCGCTCACTGTTTTTCTATCTTCCCCTCCCAGCACTGTTTCCATGAGACTTGGCATCTTCATCTTCAGACCATCTGGCTACTACTGTCAAGCCTGTCTTTTTAATTAACACTTACCACCCTAGTCTATATTAGGTATTTACCTAGGGTTTAGCAGCGAAAGGTAAACTCCTCTACCTGTATATTTCAAAGCCGTGCTTTGCTGTTTTTCTCAGTTCTCAGAGCTGCCTTTCTGCCAATTGCATGGTCCTCTTTATTACTCTTGGTTGGATGTATTCTATACCAAAACANTCAATTCTTAGGTACTAGGGCTACAGTGGAAAATGAAAATAACCCAGTGATAGAGTGCTTGCTACCATGTACAAGGATCCTAGATTGAACTCTCCATATTGTACAAAGAAACAAAAATCTGGTAGATAAATTCTTAGCAACAACACAAAATAAGCCCACTATAGTGAACAAAACAAAACAAAACCAAAAACAACAACTCAAAACCTTCAGGGCTCCTAGATTCCACTCCAGTTGAAGTGGGGAGGGAGGTAGCAAAGGGTATCTCTGTGGTGAGAAGTGGCTCAGGCCACATGGTCAGAGGATCAGTCAAAGCTGTGCATGTCTATGACTCAGGTGGTGACCCAAAAACATGTATGCTTGCCTGTGCCTAGCATTTCACAGAACCTTGCCTTACTCCAGCCTCACAGGGTATAGGTAGGTTCACTGCAATTCTACATTCCTGATGAGGAACATCAGGTTATCCAAAAGCACAGAATTAGGAGGGGTGGATCTCATTGAGGTGGTTCACAAGGACCAGATTCAGAATCTGAGCTCTTGGTCCATGCTGGCTGCTTCTCACAGTTAGCAATGCATCCAAGGGACACTGAACCAGCCATGTGGACTAATACTTACATAAAAGGACAAGGCAATCCAGCAAGTCTCAGAAACCCCAAAGCAGCTATCATTTAATTGTGCTACATGAAACCACTATTTGAGACTAGAACATTCTTGTTAACAAATTTTAATATCCCCCACACAGGAAGAGCATTCTGATGTTATGACTCATCAAGGAGGGAATGTCTTTTGTAAAAGTCATTTTTATAAGAAGAGCAGGAGATAAATCTACCATGTCTTTAAAAAAAAACAAAACCCTTATTTTTATGTGTACAGTATTTTGCCTGCATGCAAGTCTGTGCATTAGGTGCATGCCTGATGTCTGTGGAGGCCAGAAGAGGGCATCAAATAGCCTGGAACTGGAGTTATAGACAGTTGTGAGCCTAGGAATCAAGNCCAGAAGAGTACCCTGGAAGAGTAGCCAGAACCCTTAACCTCTGAGTCATCTCTCCAGTCCCTCTATGGTGTCTTTTAATGTCTTACCATTTAAAAAAAAAACACTGACTTCCATTGCTAGACTTTTATATATAAAATTATTATGTTATTCTAATGAGTTTAAAAATAGTCTTATGTTGTGGAATATTCCTTTACACTTTGTGAAGGTGTGTCACTGTGATTGGTTTAATAAAGAGCTGAATGGCCAANAGCTATGCAGGAAAAGGTTAGGGGGGAGTTCTGGGGACAGAGAGCTCTGGGAGGAAGAAAGGAGGAGTCACCAGCTGGATGCAGAGGGAGCAAGACATGCAGGAAGAAAGGTAAAAGCCACAAGCCACGTGGAAGCACGTAGATTAGTGGAAACGGGTTGATTTAAGTTCTAAGAGCTAGTTAGAAACAAGCCTAAGCTAAGGCGAGCTTTCATAATCAATAATAAGTCTCTGTGGGCTGGATGACCCAGAGACCTAGGATAGAAACAAACACTGCTGGCAAAAATAAAGTCAATGCAATGATTCCTAATGATAGTCTGCTTTACTAAGAGACTAGTGCACAGCTCAACTGTCATTAGAGAAGCTTCATCCAACAACTGATGGAACAGATGCAGAGATCCAGAGCCAAACATTAGGCTGAGCTCAGGGAATCCTGCTGAAGAAAAGACAGAAGGATTGATTGTAGGAGCCAAGGGGGTTAAGGACGTCACAAGAAAACCCACAGAATCAACCAATCTGGGCTCAAAGGTCCTCATAGAGACTAAACCACCAACGAAGGAACCTGCATGGGACTGACTTAGGCCCTCTGCATATATGTCTTCTTGTGGGAATCCTAACAGTGGGAGCAGGAGCTGTCTCTGACTCTTTTGCTAGCTTTTAGGACCCTATTGCTCTTATTGGCTTGCCTCGAGTAGCCTTAATACAATGGGAGGTGCTTAGTTTTACTGCAACTTGTTATGTCATGTTTTTGTTGATATTCAAGGAAGGCCTGCCCTTTTCTGAATAGAAAGGAGGAAGAGAGGACTGGGTGAGTTGGGGGGCAGAGCATATGTGGGGGAGGGACTGGGAGGAGAGGAGGTAGGGGAAACTGTAGTCGGAATGTAAAATAAAGAAATAAATTTTAAAAAGAAAAAAAATAGTAAGTCTCTGTGTCATGATTTGTGAGCTGGAGGTCCCAACAAGAAAGTTCATCTATAAATGGTACCCAACATGAGGGCTCTAATATCCAAACATGGGGCCTGAGAAAGCTAAGGAAAGTTCTGGACAAGGAGCCAGATGTATCTTCCTAGTCCTGTAGTCTCTTAGGATGATGGGGCTCAGTGTACAGAGGTGCAGCTATCAGTTGCTGTATTCAGGCTGGAGCTGGCCACCAGC
>LZPO01066548.1:59597-76581 GCA_001675575.1 Neotoma lepida
ATCTGAATCATCTTTCAAGCTCCTGGACTACATATTTAATACATTTTTTCCTGAATTAAAAGGTTAACTGTTTCAGGGCTAGAAATGTAACTCAGTTGCTAGAGTGCTTGCCTAGGCTCTATGAGGTCCTGGGTCTGGACCCCAGAACAACATAANCAGGCATGGTGGTAAACACCTGTAATACCAGCACTTGGCAGNAGGATCATCCTCAGCTACACAGGGAATTTGATGCTAGCCTGGTATACATAAAACCCAGTCTCAAAACAAATAAACAAAATAAGTAAATAAAACCTTAAATATTTTCACAGCTGCTTTTAACTTTTACAAGCCAAGAAAAACACAAAGGAGTTGAGGGGAAATACTAATCAAAGAATATAAAATTTCATTTAGCAGGAATAAGTTCAANCGATCTATTGTAGACCATGGTAACTATAGTTAACGACAATTTTATGAATTCTTGAAAAGTGCTAAAAGATTTTCTCGATATAAAAAAATACTTGCTAAGATGAGAAGTAATGCATATGTAAAGTAACTCTAAATTGAGTTACTTTACATATGTATTTACATGCATTTGAAAGCAACATGCTGTGCATCATAAATATATGCAGTTTTCATCAATTAAAAAACATACTGGGCATAGTGGCTGTAATCACAGCACTTCTGAGCCTGAGGCAGGATAATCATGAGTTTGAGGCCAGTCTGGTCTGGGCTAAACAGTCTGTTTTTAAAAAAGAAAAAAATAAATGAATAAACTAGGGCTGGGGAAACAAAAGTACCCATGCATAGTATGATTTTTTAAAGCTCTGTCAGGTAGTATTTCCTAGTTTGAGGTCNTGTCATAACCATTTTTGTGTCACTAGGACCTAGCACATTTGGAGCACAGAACATCTCCTAAGGTTAGTGTGATGGTTTGAATGATAATGGCTGATATGCTTAGTCCCCAGTTNGTGAAATTGGGAAGAATTAGGAGGTGTGGCCGCGGTGGAGGAAGTGTGTCACTGAGGGTGGGCTCTGAGGTTTCAAAAGTCTATGCCATTCTGAGTCAGCCCCTCCTCTCTCCCTCCCTCCCTCTTTCTCGGNGTCCAGTTTGTGGATCAGGATGGAAGCTCCCAGCTACTACCCAGTANCATGTCTGTCTGCCTGCAGATGTGCTCTCCACCATGATGGTCATGGACTCACCCTCTTAAACTATAAGACCCCAATAAAATCTTTCTTCTGTAAGCTGCCTTGGTCATGGTGTTTTGTTCCAGCAACCAAAAAGTAACTAAGACAGTTTGGTAAGTGTGCTGGCTAGTTTTATGTCAACTTGACACAAGCTAGAGTTAACTGAATGACGGNAACCTCAGTTGAGAAAATGCCTCCATAAGATCCAGCTGAAGGGCATTTTCTTAATTAGTGATTGATGGGAGACAGCCCAGCCTATTGTGGGTGGTGCCATCCTGGGCTGGTGGTTCTGGGTTCTATAAGTAAGTAAGCAGGTTGAGCAAGCCATGATAAACAGACTAGTAAGCAGCATTCCTCTATGGCATCAGCTCCTGCCTCCAGGTGCCTGCCCTTACTGCTTTGATNATGAACTGTTATATGGAACTGTGAGTGAAATAAACCCTTTTCTTCCCCAAGTTGCNTCTGGTCATGGTGTTTTATCACAGCAATAGTNACTAGTTAGNAACAAGCCTAAGCTATAGGCTGAGCTTTCATAATTAATTAATAAGTCTCTGTGTCACTATTTGCCAGCTGGGTGGCTGACGAGAAACTACTACTACAGAGATCTCAGCAGAGTTCCNGCCAAAGAAGGTGGCCCAGAAATACAACTTCTAACTGTTCTGCACCACTGCCCTCTTGGCTTTCTGGGGCTTCTGTCTCACAGAACNCGTCATGATTGCTATTGTTCACCTGCAATTCCACACTCATACATTCTTATACCCACTCCCCTTACCAAAAAGCCTTCCCTGGTCCTTCTTCAAATCATATGCTACCTGAGGGTATTACCAGCCTACCTACTAGTTTGTCAGTTACATATACCTGGAAGGAATATAAATGTGAAGACAGGGTGATTTTTTATCATAACAGTATGACAAAGTTCCTCTGGGACAGAATTATGGAAATTAAGAGAGATGCTTTGATAAACTGTTAACCAAATACAAAAGGCCACACACAGTACATCGTAAAATTACAGGCACACAAACCAATCTACAGGCTCTATTTATAGATATATTTCATAAAGTATGTTACTCATATCTGTAAAGTATTCATATTTGATCTACATCCTGTCTTTAAAATTAAAATGAGCATATNAATCTGAAATATAAATACAACTAAAAGCCTGAACATACAGACTGATGGATACATACATGGTAAATTTAAAATTATTGTAGTTAAACAACAACCAAGGTATTTACTGATTATTTTAAGAAACCTCAGGACACTATGTTCTAAGTTACTGGGACATTTAGAACACATATGGCAATGCAATCTAACTGGCACAGCCTGTACTAACCAGGCATAACCAGGGAGAATGTGAAGAAACTNAGCAGCACCTGCATCTCATCCTTAGGGTGCTAGGGAGTACTCAGATTAAAGTAACTAAATTCTACACCAGTCTGATACAATCTCATGAAACTTACTGAAAGTAACAAGAAAGCCAATTATTTGTTCTTTCTTTACATGAGACTACCATGCATTTTTAATTTATTTTGTTCTTAAATTATAAGTATTATATGTTGACTAGAGTTACATTCTCCTAAACTTCCAGAAGAACACTAGGAAGAAAGTTGTCTCCCTCTGAAGTTATACATAATAGTACAGAAGAACATATCTAAAGAAATAGACTGTTTCAATTCCCAATTATCCAAATATTAAAGTACTTAAAGAACAATTTTCACCAAGTTAAGCAACACTGTACATAACAGGTTGATGTTTCTATTTACTTGCAGCCATATCATCAGTATTTACTGGAAGCAGGAAAAACAGGAAAGAACCACACTTTACCAAGTTGTGAGTTTTCAAATAAAAATACAAGTGCAGCACTGTCCCTACTTCTGTGCCCAGCTTAAGTTTTCATTCTGCTAAATAAAATGTTGTGGGTGGATGTTGTAGATTATTGTAAGATGTATTACAATTGTTTATGCTGTGGAACACTTGTTTAATGATGCAAAGATGTGCTGCATTCTTTTATGTTGCATTTGTTTAACTCTGTGAAGCTGTGTGACTTTGCCTGTCTAAAACACCTGATGGTCTAACAAAGAGCTGAACAGCCAATAGCAAGGCAGGAGAAAGGATAGGCGGGGCTGGCAAGCAGAATAAATAGGAGAAATCTGAGAGGAAAAGAAGAGAAAGGGAACAAGGAGAGGAGGATGCTGGGGGCCAGCCACCCAGTCACACAGTCAGAAACGGAGTAAGNGTGAAAGTAAGATATATAGAAGTAAGAGAAAGGTAAAAGCCCAGAGGCAAAAGGTAGACAGGGATAATTTAAAGTTAAGGAAAGCTGGCTAGCAAGAAGCCAGGCTAAGGCCGGGCATTTATAATTAAGAGTAAGCCTCTGTGTGTGAATTATTTGGGAGCTGGGTAGTGGGCTCCCCAAAAGAGCCAAAGAGCCAAAAGAGTTGGATTTATCTAACGATGAGAATAGGAAGTTGATAACACACTAAATCATGATTCCATTCCACTATGAATCGTAGTCATCAATGACACTTAAAACATGTACAGCCTTGANATGTACATCTTGTTCAAGACAAAGTATCACCCCAATATCCAGAAACCCCAGGGACCAGATAAGCATGTTAGCACATACCTGATATCCCATCACTTCCTGCTGAGGCAGGATGACCAACCATGGCCACAAAGTAAGACCTTGTCTCCAAACAACCAAACAAAATCAAAACAAAACAAAAATATGCAGGGGGTTGTCTATGTAGTTCAGTGGTAGACAACTATACTATCACGCTGGGAGCCTTAAGTTTGACTCCAACACTGCAAAGGGAAACAATTTTAAAAAATGGCCAATTACTTTTTTATTCTTTAAGAATTTAGTTCATTATGGCAGCAAATGCATTTTATTTCCTTTGTGAAAATACTTGCATTTTGCAAACATGTTTTAAAAGCTNGTTTATGACAGTTGCTCAATAATCAAGTATTTCTGAAAGTCGGCACCACCCTGCTCCTAAAAATTTCAGTCTTATTTATGCTGTTGTTTGGTCATTTAACTACTACTGTTTTTTACAAGCTTGCTGACAGCATTTAATTCAGTGTAGCAGAGACAAGATACCACTACAGCATTCCAAAGTACATCATTTCTTGTTTTTTCTCACCTTGGCCTTTCGAACTTCCTGTTTTTTATACATTCCTTTACTGCTGGCTAAACATTCTACCATTTACCAGTTCCTTTCACTTTCCAAACCACTACTGTCCTACATGTTCACCATGTATCTGAAGAATTTTAAATTCTGAGAGCACCTCACTATTACAGTTCTACTGCTATTTGTCATCACAAAGTGCTACATATTATGTTCCTCTTGATTTTGGGAACCATTACTTCTTTAATTTTTGTTTTTGGGTATCTGTACCACATATTCCATGCCACATTTCCCAAGTGTCTCCTAGCTGGAAAANGGGAACATTCTCCAAGTTCTTTNCTCCACTAAAACCTCCTCTTTCTCCCTTCTAAAACTCACCATTGCCTATTTCCACATAGACGTTTACATCAAGCCTGATATGTGCATCACTGATCTTAAAATATGCACTGTTTCTGTCTATCTGAAACCGTGACACTAACTCCTTGCTAAGAAAGACAGTGAGGAGAAAAAGATAAAGCCAGCTCCAATAGGTTCAAATACCCAATAAGTAAGTAGAAAGCTACTTTAGGAAAAACAAAATAAAACTGTAACATCATTATTGTTCGTTCACTCTTTCAAAGNGTCCACTACATATCTTCACACTGGATCTAGAATGATCACATAAAAGTGCTTAGTCTTACATCTGGTATTTTTAAAAATGAAACAAAGATTTCAATTATTCTAATATGAGCTTTCCAGGAACACTTCCACCGTGTCACGCACAACTAAGACATGAATGAGTCGTCTTGAGTTTAGGATTAACTTCTTCCCACATTGGTTGTCACTACTTTTTAAATCAGAAAAGAGAATCTGGACGTTTCCAGGCCTGCAGCGCCGCGCTGGCAAAAGGTTTTCAGAATCACTCGGGCTCGGGACAGCAGATACCATCGCTCATCGCCCATTAAGGTACGCCTCAGGGCGGTAGTCACTGGCAGCGGGAGGGGAGGGAAAGGCCCAGCAACTGGCAATGACCAATACTGCCAAGTTAGGAAGTATTCACTACCTGCACACTTCTGCTAGCGATGGGGTGGGGTGGGAGGGAGCCTGGAAAAGCACTGAGAGCGGACACTCTCGGAACAGATGACCAGGACACCTCGCCCTCGATGAGGGTGGGGACAGGGGCGGAGGCACCTGACTTAGGTGGGGGAGGTGGGTGCGCTGACAGCAAGTGGGACCCAGACGCAGGCTCTCGCTCAGGGCCAGGCTAGGCCACCGCGGTCAGGACCCCCTCCCCTCGCCCCCGAGGAAAGCAGGTGGGCGGAGAATGCTGACAGGGGCGTAGACACCCAATTTAGGTAGGTAGACAGCCGGGGAGGAGGCAGACAGCAGTGAGATCACACACCTGACTTGGTCCGGGTCCAGGTTGTGCGGACCCCGGGTCGGGCCGAGATCTGGGGCAAACGGTGCGGACACCTCACCTGGGCTGAAGCTTGAGTCCCCCCACCCGTCACTGAAGAGGTGGGGGGGAAAGGGTAGTACGNACCAGACTCCACTCAGGTTTGAGGGCAACACTCACCCAGGCGGGCAGATCGCAGGCGTGCACCCCCAGGCGCACGGCTCGCTCCTCGTCCTCCAACAGCGCCAGCGCGCGGAACAGGCGGCTGGTCTTGAGGCCGCGGCTCCGGCGGCACCAGGCGAGGAGCCCAAGCACCAGCAGCACCCAACTGAAGCTCATCCCCAGGTAGCCGAGGGCGTACACCGGCAGCAGCAGCGCGAAGCTGCGCGCCAGCTGCCCCAGCAGCCCCGCCAAGTCCACACTCAGCGCGCTGCCCGGGGCCTCGGGCTCAGAGCGGCCCCCGGCCGAGCCAGCACTGGCCTCCGGGCCCTCGTCCCCCGTGCCNCTCATCGCCAGCCGCGCAGCTCACTCCTCCCTGCTGAGGCGAACGCGGAATCCCACAGATAACAGATCGCTCTACCCCGCGCGCCAGCGCCCCTCTGAGGGGGACAGNGGGCGCCACCGCTCCACTCCTCAAACGGGCGGGACTCGACGTCATCACGGGGCGCAAGGCCCTCCTCCACCGGAGTCGTCTCCCGAAGTGTGGGCGGGGGGGAGTCTGGTTCAGGCTGAGCTCGCGTTTGGCCACGTCATCCCTGTGCGCCTGACCCTTCCTTGCCAGGATTAATTATCCGGAGACGGTTTGTATAGACAGAATACGGGCGGGGCGGGATATCGTACGCCCCGATCCCGCCCACTCGCCAGGGCCCTCGGCAAAGAAGCGCGGACAGCGGATGGACTGTGCATGGTGTCATCGCGCGGCCGGCCCCGCCCTCGCTCTAGTGTCCTTGCGAAGACAGCTGGCGCTGCAGCTACTGGTCCGGAGTGGGCCGCTGGCGACGCCATCACGCCAGACCGGCCCCGCCCCCTAACCTGTAGGGTGGTTCCCTCTGCGCTCCGGGTGGGTGGGCTGCGCCCGAGGTCTGCACGCTCGGACCTCGCTCCGTGGGAGCGCCGGAGCGCGAGGCGTGGCCTTTGGAAAGGCTGTCTCGGATGCGTAAAGGATGCAATGTTCCCAGCGAGCTGGAAAGCAAGCAGGAGGAGTTGGGTCCTTAGCGGAGTACTGGGCGCTTCCTCAGGCTTCGGGTGGATGCGGGCTCTAGACAACCAACCCTTTGCCACTCCTGGCTTCTTGCCCGAGAACTTGAACTTACAGGTGCCTAGGGTGGGAGGATGGCTCCATGTGTGGAATGAGAACTTGGTGCCTGCTGCAATAAAATTNGCCCTGTGGCCTTACAGTGTGGTGGCGCCTCTGTGTCTAGTACTCCTCAGGTCTGAGTTCCNTAACCCTGGCCCCAGTGAGCTTAGAAAAACACAGTTGTCCTNAAGATTTAAAAACAACAAATAAACCAACCAAACCAAAAAATAGCAACCGGAGTCAAGGTTGTATTTGTCTGCTTCCCTTCTCCCCCTCCCCGCTTTAAGGCCAAACTCTTAGGGATCATCTGTGAAGCTTTCAGAAAAAAGCCATCTACGTTAAAGTTTGCTGAAGAGGAGCTGAAGAGATGGCCAAGCAGGTAAGAGTGTGCAATGCTCTTCCAGTTCGATTTCCAGTGTCCACACCTGATCTCCAGCTCCATGGGATCTAACTAACACCTCTGGTCTCAGCAAGCACTTGTCTGCATGTGCACAAACACACATAGGCATAATTTTTAAGAAAAATTTCCAGAAGGATGATTTACAACTATGGTTGTGGAATGTTGCAGATCCAAAGCCAAGGTATCTTGGGTTATATTTCTTACCTCACTTACTATTCATTGCCCATCTGTTGTGTCTGATCTAACATCTTTATGATTTAGGTAAAAACCTTTTTGTAATGTATTAACAAACCACTAGCCTCCACCAACACAAAAGCTACCAATGTCATCAGATAGTATCTGAAGCCTACCGAAAATTAAAAAATAAAAAATCCCACTTTTCTGTAACCTGATATTTTTGATTCACCAATATATTTGAAAAATGCCTTGATTTATGTGATAAGTACTGAATGAATAAACAAATGCAAAGTCACTTGTGAAAACCTTTCCCCTGCATATGTGTGAATGTATATTATAACATTTCAGAGGCATGCCGTGTTCTAGAGGTGACAAAGGTCTGCTGGGCAAAGGACAGTAAACCAAGCAAGGTGGGGCTGGAGAGATGGCTTAGAGGTTAAGAGCACTGGCCATTCTTCCAGAGGTCCTGAGTTCAATTCCCAGCAACCACATGGTGGCTCCCAACCATCCATAATGAGATCTGGTGCCCTCTTCTGCNCAAACCACTAGCCTCCACCAACACAAAAGCTACCAATGTCATCAGATAGTATCTGAAGCCTACCGAAAATTAAAAAATAAAAAATCCCACTTTTCGTTAACCTGATATTTTTGATTCACCAATGTATTTAAAAAATGCCTTGATTTATGTGATAGGTACTGGATGAATAAACAAATGCAAAGTCACTTGTGATAACCTTTCCCCTGCATATGTGTGAATATATATTATAATATTTCAGAGGCATGCCGTGTTCTAGAGGTGACAAAGGTCTGCTGGGCAAAGGACAGTAAACCAAGCAAGGTGGGGCTGGAGAGATGGCTCAGAGGTTAAGAGCACTGGCTATTCTTCCAGAGGTCCTGAGTTCAATTCCCAGCAACCACATGGTGGCTCCCAACCATCCCTAATGAGATCTGGTGCCCTTTTCTGCCTGAAGGCATACAGGCAGGCAGAACACTGTATACACTGTCTCTTATACACATCTAGATGTGTATAAGAGACAGCCACAAGAACTCTTACAAAGGAAAGCATTTAATTTGAGCTGACTTACAGTTTCAGAGGTTTAGTATGTTATCACTATGGTGGGGACCATGGCAGCATACAGGCAGATACGGTGCTGGAGAAATAGCTGAGAGTTCTACCTCTGGATCCACAGGCAGCAGGAAGAGAGAGACTCTGGGCTTGTAATGGGCTTTTTGAAACCTCAAAGCCCACCCTGTGGGGACCATTCTTATTCAAACCACCATACGAGGTAAGGTATTTTCTTTTTCTCTTTTCATTTTATTTTGTTTACTGCATAGCAAATGGCAACCCATTTCCCCTACATAGCAAAGTAATGCTCTTGATGCTGCTAAGTTTTAATAATATCAAATAAGTGATACCCTGGGATAGAGAGATGGCTCAGCAGTTAAGAGTGCTTGCTGCTCTTCCAGAGGACCAGAGTTTGGTTCCCATCACCCATATTAGCATGCAACAGCCTGTGACTCCAGCTCCAAGGAATCCTAAATACCCCACTTCGAAACCAGTACCCTAAAGCATCCCCAAAGCTCTAAGAAATTTAATGCAGCTGCCCCTACACATCCTGGAGTCCAGAGGTTACAAAAACAGTCAATTTGACTCCTCTTCCCCTCACAGTTTTGAAAAGCTGTTTATCCAGAAAAACAGTTTCTGAGTCTGGAGAAGCCATGCTCTTACCCCCTCCCTGCTTTCAATACAAAACCCCTCTCAGACTCTGAACTGTGCATTCTCTTGCACGCTGGTCACAGTGCAAGAAGTGTCTTGAGGTACACTTCTCAAAGCAACGAGTCTGCTCTTGCCATTGAGGTTGATATAAGTCTTCACTTTTTTGTTTGTTTTTTGCGACGGGGTTTCTCTGTGTAGCTCTGGCTTTCCTGGAACTCACACTGTAGACCAGGCTGGCCTCGAACTTACAGAGATCCACCTGCTTCTGCCTCCCGAGTGCTGGAATTAAAACCATGTGCCACCACTGCTCGGCTGAGTGTTCATTCTTTCATTATGTTCTGCTCATTTAATTNTTTTTTTCTTATTTGAAGTAATTTTATTTTTGAAATTATAATTACATCATCCCTTCCCTTTTCTCCCTCCAACCCCTCCTGTGTACCTCTTCCATGCCTTCTCTCAAATTCATAGCCTCTTCTTAAATTGTTATTACACACACACACACACCATATATATATATATATATATAATGTATATGTATACAACACATATTGTATTTATCTATATAATGTATGTATATGATTTCAGGGTTAACTTCTTGGTATTGTGTAGATGAATTTCTAACCATCTTATTAAATAAAAAACCCAGAGGAAATTTGGGTTAAAGCCTGAGAGAGATCAGAGGAATAGGACAAGCCACCAGCCAGCCTCACCTCACCAACACCTCAGCTTCCAAAGAGAGCAACTTCTTATATACTCATGCCTATATGCCTTTCTGTTCTGTTCTCCCATTGACTCTCTCAGACCAGCTATGTCACTTCCTCTACCTGCCCAGCTTTGTTACTTCCTGTCTGTCTGTATAGACCTCCAGACCTCTACGGTTGGTGCTGGGATTAAAGGCATGTGTCACCATGCTTAGATCTGTTCCCCAGTGTGGCCTTGAACTCACAGAGATCCAGACAAATCCCTGTCTCCCAAGTGATAGGATTAAAGCCCTGTGCTAACATTGCCTGACTTCTATATATTGGCTGGCTTTTTCCTTTGATCTCCAGGCAAGTTTTATTTTATTGGGAGACACAGTATATTGGAGGACACAATACATCACCACAGTATTGGATAACCAACTGGGGTCCAACATGTCTTCTGACATCTGTGGGTACCCACACACACAGACCATACACTCAATCAGACACACATGCACACATTTAAAAAAAAATAATTCCCTCAGTAACACAAGAAGGAGCAGGAAGGAACCTATATAGATTTTGCAACTAAAGGTGCATGTTCACATCCTGTATAAAGACTTCTCTGAACATATCAGAAACATAAAATCATGCATAGTCTGCTCTCTAGATGAAAATTTTCTCTCAGATCTACTTCCTTCTGCTTTTCTTTCTCCCCACAAACCAAGTCATAGAAGCTAGAATTTCCATTTTCTAAGGCAAATCATAAGAATTAGAACATATTTCCCTCAAATTAAGGCATCAAGCCTAGAAAGTTACACGGACCTGTGTGTCTGATGAGATATTACAAAGCACAATTTCAGAAGATATCCTACTCCATACATGAATGGAAGAAATGTTATATAGGGATGCTAAAAAGAATCTGAACAGGCCTTGCTGTATGCCCACCTTAGTCTCTTCCTATTGGATAACAACCTTTTTGTCCAATCATAATGGTACATGGCTGTCTGTGCTTCATTGAGCCTAAGTTTTAAAAAATGATAGCTCACTCTCCATCTTTGGGTCTTCATTTTGAAGCCTCCATATGATGTGTGAAACTATGATTATGTATATGTAATTATCTTTTCTACTGTTAGCTTGCTTGGGGTATAAGGTTGCTAGCCACGACCCTTTCTGATGGGGAAGAAACAGATCATTTCCTTTTTTATCTCTACAACCCAGAACCACAAAGACTCTTATTCCTCTGATTCTGTGATATTCTCTCTCTCTCTCTCTCTCTCTCTCTCTCTCTCTCAATACAACCAAGCATTCTTAAACATCCTACCTGCTTTTTTAAATTGGTTTCTGTGTTTTGCAGTCAGAAAATTAGAAAAGTCCAGGTCCTTTCTTACTGTGATTGTTATAAATACATGTTGAACTATTGGAATCTCAGTTGAGAGAGTGGGGGGTAACTAGGAATGGCGTGGGCTTTTGAACCTCAAAGCCCACCCCTAGTGACAAATTTCCTCCGACATGGCCCCATCCTTCAACAGTGCAGCACCTTCCAATATATCCAAAATAGTTCCACCAACTGGGGACCAAGTATTCAAGCATATGAGCCTATGGGGGCCATTTTCATTCAAACACTACAATTGATACCCCTTTAATCCTCCATTCTCTAAAAGTTATTTAGGGGCAGGATGTGTAGCACATGACTTTAATCCCAACACTCAGGAGGTAGAGGCAGGTTAATCCCTGTAAATTTGATGTCAAACTGGTCTACAAAGCAAGTTCCAAGGCCAGTGAGGCTGCATATTGAGACCTTGCTTCAATACAAACATTGTAGAGAATCTCCCTTTCCTTGCACTCAGGAGGCAGAGGCAGAGACTGAGTGTTGACAAGATGANATGGCCAGGAAGCTGACAAAGAGGACAGTTAACCAGGTTAAACACTCTAAAAAATATACTTGAAAGGTCTCAGCTGCAGGTTCAGGANGGACACTGAAATGGACTGTTATGGGAAAGTAGTTTATTAGAAGAGATCCTAATGCCGTAGATAGATAGACAACAGCATGTTGGGACTCGGAAGAGAAAAATCAGGGTCCATGTGACAAAAGTAAGGATATATATATATATATATATATATACATATCCTGATGATTACATGGAAACCACAGCTCTCATCTTAAAGGGAATAAGAGATAGGTTATTCTGGAGCCATTTTGAGTGACCATGGCCCAGGAAAATAGATTTACACTACCCCAAATTCTGTGTTCCAACATGGAAGCAGTTTCATGAATTTTTATAGTTTTGAAGAATTAAGGAAATCATAAGTCTAGATAAGTTTAAAACAGGTTGATGTATACAACGGAGAGGTAGTACCGTGAGATGAGAAGTTTTTATAGAGGCCCAGAATGCCATCTGATACCATGCTTAATTTTTGGATTGTTAAAAGCCAGCGATCTATTGAGTTAATATCAGCCACAAGATGCTAGTTTTGACTCAGAGGTGAGCTGGAGGGGTAGAACTAGCCTAAGATAAGGTAATTATCCTCTGGACCCACGACATTCCAATCTCTCCACAGGACTGAAATTCTCATTAGTCCTTCAGTCTTTGCAGATACAATTTCTTTCCAGGGGTTCTTCACATTTAATAGCAGGAGTCTGCAGCAAGGCAGGGGGCAGGGCAGGAGGTGGGGATCTGGACGTGTGGCCACCAGTGCCCCCTTTGATGTAAACTTACTTCCTCAGGTGAGGAATCTTGGTACCAGGAAGTCTGTTCACTAGAGAGTCACAAGCAGTGTTCTCAAGATGGTGCCTGTCTGTATCTGTGAGAAGAGGAANGCTGCTGCAGGTGGCTTGAATAGCAGTCTGGGCTGGATTCTAATACTACATTCTTACAATTCGTAGCATGATGAAGGCCAGAATTATTGCTGCTGAGAAGATGTTTACCAACACAGAAAGAAGGAAGCTTAGAAAGAACCATGGACTATTGGATGGGGAATGAAGGTATTATTATAATCCTGGTTTTGGTATGTATGTACAGACATAAAAATGGTTGTATGTGTTTCCTTGGAAGCACAGGTAGATAGGTGTGTGAGCCTATAAACAAACATATTTCCTTGTTCTGTCTGCTGAGAATGTCTAGAAGCAAGGGTACCCTAGTACTAATGGACACAGCCAGTTTCCAGAGAGGTCTCTGATGGGTGGTTGAGTTCAGGGCTGGAAAAGTGAAGGTGCACTATAATGCTGGAATGTTTTGTGGCATAAGAAACAGAAAGACCCATTTGACATCAAAGGGCCTGGGAAACAACTCAAAAGGGACTTCTAGCCAAATCTGAAACAATTTTAGCAGCAAAACAGAATGCTATTTGCAGATGCTACTATTTGGAAGAAAAATGTCTCTCAAAGGTCATATGCTGAAGGCTTGACCCCATTGTAGCAGTATTCAGAGGCGATTGAATCACGGGGCTCTAAACTTCTAAGACGAATCCTTGTTAAATTCAGTGGAATGAACTATTGAGAGGTGGGGCCTAGTTAAAGAAAATGGGTCCTTGGGGACTTGCCTTCTTTTTTTATTAGTCAGTGATCTCTAGAGGAACAGAATCATTTTTGGGACTTTGGAAGTTTACATAACAGAAGGCTTGGTAGTCCATAAGAGACATCTGGACAGTGGATGGCTTTTTATCTAACCTCCAGAAATCCTTCTACAGTCCAGCTTGAGCTCATTTCTGGTTATATGGACGTCCTGAGACCTAACTGTTATGAATTATTCATGGNGGACCCCGAGAGTATCCCACGTGTGCAGGGAAACATGCTGGCATGCTGGGCAGGTGCAGCAGCAGGTTGGCGGGTGACCCACACCATGCGGGCAT
Organism: Neotoma lepida; assembly: GCA_001675575.1. NCBI lineage: Eukaryota > Metazoa > Chordata > Mammalia > Rodentia > Cricetidae > Neotoma > Neotoma lepida. The sequence continues at coordinate 73,388 of LZPO01066548.1, forward strand.
GGCAGTGGGGCGGTGGGTAGACATTCACAACCCAGACGCTGCATCCGCACAGAAATCGTTTATTATAGTAGAGAGATGAAGAGAAGATAGGAAAGAGGGAGAAAAGAGGGAGAGAGAGAGAGAGAGAGAGAGCTCACGAAAGAGAGAAAGAGGAGGAAGGAGAGGATGCAGGGCAGGCCCCAAGGGGCGAGATTTCAAGGGGTGGGTCAGAATCTTAACACTAACACTCAGGTAGCTTTTATTGCAGTTAAGTTGACAACAACATCCACTTGTTTCCAGGCCACCATGAAGTAAGCATGTATGTTCAAATGAACTTACTTCATGCTACTGTGNCTCAACACAAGTCCGCAGGAAATGGGGCCAGTGGACTGAAGTCCTATCNCACGATAAAAATAAACTTTTTCTTTTAAAGTTTTTTTTTCCCCCTTAGGCATTTTGTCCCAATAATGGAACAAATAATTGGCAGATTATACTCCAGTAAGCAAAATAAGGACCCTGAAAGCCATACTGAACAAATGGATGAATGAGAGATGAATGTATAGAAAAGAAATAGTGGAGGAGGAAGCTGTTTATGTTAGAATGTCATTTATTAAAGCTGGGTGGAATAGAAATTACCTTTCAGCAACCTTCATAGTGGAANTGATGNAGGACTGAACTATTAATGGAGGCACAGGACAGAAGCTGGAGGTTTGATGGAAAATAGTACCAGAAAGACTAAAATACTAACCAGAGAAAATGGAGAGTTTGTGGTGAAAAAAGCCAGCAGACACTAATATGTGGAGGTGACAGAAGTATTCAACACTAGTGTGAGATGAGACGGAGGTGACAGAAGTGTACGACAGCAGTGTGAGATGAGACTGGTTGANACAGTAAGTCCCAATGTGGTGTTCTGAGAAGAGCACATCNTAGCAGCATTCCTGGAATATCCTCCCAGAAGGCATAACCTGAGTCTGGCCTGACAGAACGTCAGGTTCCCATATGAAGGCCATTCGAAGGTCTGCAGATACAGTTTGGTAGCGGGGTTGTCAATATATAAAATGTCCTGAGCTTGACCTCCAGTACTGCACACAGAATATGCACTTTGGGAGGTTGGAGAGATGGCTCCGAGGTTAAGAGCACTTGGTGCTCTGGCAGAGGACCCAGGTTCGGTTCCCAGCACTCACATGGCAGCTCATAACCATCTACAACTTCAGTTCCAGAGCATCTGATGGCCTTTCCTGGCCTTCATGGACAGTACTCACGTGGTACACAGACATGCTTGCAGGCAAAACACTCATACACATAAAGTAAAAATAAGTTTTCCCCCCAAAATCATCCTATGGTCTTTAAAAGTTCTTTAAAAAGGTGTCATTGTTAAGACCATTTGAGGGGGTTACTTCCACAGTAAAGAACCCCTATAAATGCATTAAGCTATGAATCCTTAAATGTATTAATCCATTGAGGATTCTAGAGCCCTCATGATCCAATCACCTCCCAAAGACCCTACCTTTGACTACTGCTTCAGCAAATGATCCTTTGGCAGGCACTTTAGATCCAAACCATAGCACACAACTCTTTTATAAGTTCATTAGCTGATGGAAAGGTTAGTTGCTTGTAGTTGTGCAGCTGAGGGCTCTGTCTTGTTGCTGGTTGTCATCTGAAAATCACCTTTATGTCCTTCCATGTAACCCCTCAAGTCTTTCATGGTGTAGCAATTTTTTCTATCTTTTACAGATATCTTTCTGACACACTCTAACATGTAAAGCCAGGCCTATGCACTCTCCCCCTCCCTCCCTTCCTCTCTCCCTCCCAGCCTTCCTCCTTCCTTCTTTCCTTCTGTCTCTCCCTCCCTTCAGAGAAGGCAATGTAATCATCCCAAGTACTGTCTCTTATACACATCTAGATGTGTATAAGAGACAGACATTAGATGGCTTACTGAAACTCAGGAAGTACTCAACTATGGTTTGCAGTACATGAAAAAATGACGTAAATTTATAAAGGAAGCCACAATTGTAGCATCTCAAAATGTTATCCTCCCTAACTTTTAATTCAGATAATAATGTAAAATAGCAATAGTGGTAATATTATTGATATCATTTATTGAGTGTTTAGTTTGTGATAGGAACCACACTTTACATAATGTGCTGGGAATGATGGTTACAAGTGTAGCTGGAAGTTTTCCTGTGTCCTGCCCAGGCCCTGNGGTCAGGAAGAATCTCTCCCACCTGCATCCCACAGACTCTTGGTCCCAAATAAACACACAGATTATATTATTTTCAAACTATATGGCCTATTGGCTCAGGCTTCTTGCTAGCTAGCTCTTACATCTTAAATTAACCTATTTCTATAAATCTATACTTTGCCACATGGCTTGTGGCTTACTGGTACTTTTATATCTTGCTTCTGGCAGCGGCTAGCAGTGTCTGCCCACTCTCCTTTCTTCTCTCACTATTTCTCTTGGATTTTCCCACCTGGCTCCATCCTGCCCTGCCATAGGCCAATGCAGCTTTATTTATCAACCAATCAAAGCAACACATATTCACAGCATACAGAAAGATATCCCACAGCATACAAGCTTAAAGTGTGAGACCATAAGTATTTGNAAAATGGAGACATATATAAAAAGATTTATTGAACAAAATGCTCTTCAAGACAGAGATGCAACAGGCAAACTTATAGAGACTCAATCTTGAAAGGGATGGGATTTTTTTTCTAACAGCTAAAGGAAGTTACTTGGTCTTATCTTCTGTGTTGTGTGGAGTCTATATCTGGAGAGCTAAACAGGCTTCTCATTATNTTGTCAAGTAGTAAGTTTTACAGCATCAGTTGTCCTTCTTGAGACTGGTCATCTGGGATAAGGTGCTATGGTTCATTAGGAGCGAGGCCCTAAATGTTTATATAAGACATCACGAATCACTAGAATCAGACTCTAANTAGTCTACGTCTGATTGTCAAACTATGTGAACGTCTGCTTTTAGTTTTATCCTTTTTGCCTCATTTCCCCTTGACAAATCCACAAAGTCGAGTCATTAACAGAGGACAGAAGTGTCTTCTTTATTCTGTAGCTGCTTTAGAGCTGAGTGGGGGAACCATAGGGCCCTTATTTACACTGGTGTAAATCTGTCAGGGGGAACCATAGGGCCCTTATTTACACTGGTGTAAATCTGTCAGGATTGGTGATCATGCAGCATAAAAGGATTGAATGGCATTTTGGA
>LZPO01066549.1:30511-43951 GCA_001675575.1 Neotoma lepida
AGATCTCACTACGGATGGTTGTGAGCCACCATGTGGTTGCTGGGAATTGAACTCAGGACCTCTGGAAGAACAGTCAGTGCTCTTAACCTCTGAGCCACCTCCAGCCCCCAATCCTTAGGTTTTGATGGGAAGTTTTTCATTGGTTTCAGAATTTTGGGGTTTGACAATTTTTTTTTGTCAGTTTTTTGTTTATATCCTCATCAGTTGCTTCAGTTGCTTCCTCTTTTTTTTTTTTAATTCTCTTTTGCTTGAGCTCTCTGTTTTTGAACATTTGAAATTCCTCAAATTCCAAAGTTATCTTAACCTTTAAATTTTTCTTTCAGAGCAAGTTTAGCCGGTATAACCATTATCAGCCACAGTCTACATACAAGACAGCACTCCTGAACCATTAATTTTAGCTAGATGGTTATAAAGGCATTTGAAAATAATATTGAATAATATTTTGATCATTNGAAAATGGAGTTGGGTTTTAAATATTTAAGGCTTTTGGACCTGGTATTTTGAAGGCTACAATCNGACTACATGTAAGGCGCTAAAATTTGATCAATTAAGTCAGTTGGCATTTTGATTTTGAGTAAAATCAACTTTGCTACTATGGTGTTAATATCAACCCGTGAAATGAAAACTAGGATGCTTCCAANTATTAACCATCATCTTCTCCCCAAACCTGTTATTTTAATGTTTGAAGAATATGATAAGTCAACCTTTGTTGTGATCAAAGGCAAATTTTTTTCTAACAATTTAGCTAATATTCTGTAAAAATTAACTCACTCTGATTATGTGCCTAAGTGAATGACATCTTNTTGTCTGGCATTCGTGTGCTAGATGCACCTTCTGGACGTGGCTCTGAATTGTGTTTAGTCTCTTGCCAGCAAACAGATGAAGAATTGTTTGGCTACCTTCCAAACTGAAGGAACTAATGCTAATTTGCTGCACGGGCAATAATCTTTATGAGCCAGTGCTGTAGGTTGTTGTCTGGCTCTTTCTGGGNGGCCACCACCCAGCTCCTAAATAAATCACACACCGAAGCTTATTCTTACTTATGAATGCCCGGCCTTAGCTTGCCTTAGTTTCTAGCCAGCTTTTCTTAAATTATCCCATCTACTTTTTGCCTCTGGGCTTTTCCCATTCTCCAACTTCCGTAAATCTTACTCTTACTCTGTGGCTTGCTGTGTAGCTGGGTGGCTGACCCCTGACGTCCTCCTCCTTCCCTGGCTCCTAGATCTTAGCTCCCTCCTCCCAGATTTCTCCTATATATACTCTCTGCCTGCCAGCCCCGCCTATCCTTTCTCCTGTCTTGCTATTGGCCAGTTCTTTATTAGACCATCAGGTGTTTTACACAGGCACAGTAACACAGCTTCACAGAGTTAAACAAATGCAACATAAACAAAAGTAACACACCTTAAAATATTCTACTACAAGCCAGGCTCATTTCTTATAAATGGATGAGGATGCACTTTGGGAGTTATTACAACCACAGAGATTGAGAAGTAAAATGCAATTGCTTTCCTTTCTTATATACACTTTTTTGAGGAAAGCAGACTTTTGAGGGCAAAACTAATGCTTTGAGACCACTGGGGCAAGTGAGTATTTTCTAGAAGACAGCAGAGGTAAGCAGCTAGCACATACTCAGGACCTGCTTTGTGTCTGGAACTCTTCGTTAGTGTTTTATGCATATTTGATCTTTATAGCCACAGGTGTGAGGTGCTCGTCCTCATTTAAGAACTTACATTGCTTACATTGCATGAAGTTATACAGTTATGGTTTGAAGCCCAGGTTTTCCAAGATATTATAAAACATGTATTTTAAAAGANTTGTAACACCCAACACAACTTTAGTTGTCTGTGTATTTAATCCTACATATAATATTGACCCTAAAATAACTCTTAATTACAAAATACTATTATTTATTACTAAAAATTAAAAGCACACATATACAAGAAGGCACAAAGAAGAAAGTAGAAATCATATTTTTCTTACACCATCATCACTATGTTTTGTTTTATTAAATCTTTGTCCTTATATACTCAATTGGCAATGGTGAGACCAGAGGACTTTCTGGACTTCTTATTGCAAACATTTAGTTGTTCTGTGTTTTTATATATAACGGGAGAGTGAAAATGAATGTTGTAGATAAATCTTTAATTCCCATTTTGCTGTTTCTTCTGTGTATGTGTATGTATGTTTGCACACACATACTTGTGTGTATACATGTGTATTTATATGGGTGTACAAGCATGTGTGTGCAGTGAGGCCAGAGATCCAGCTGTGCTGTTGATTCTCAGTGTTGTCTACCTTGTTTTGAGAAGTGTCTCTTCCTGGAGCTTGCTGACTAGGTGAAGCTGGCTCGCCAGCAAGCCCCAGAGAGCCACCTGTCTCCTCTTCAGCACTGGAATTATAAGTGTGTGCCCCCACACCCAGCTTTGCGATTTAGTATTCCTTGAGAATGAGTGATTCAAAAAGGAATTGGTGCCACAAAGGTACATTTTTTTTTCTTAATGGATTTTGATATGTATTGCCAAATTGCNGTTCCATTGTTAACAGGACTAGATTTTTTTAAATGGACAATTACATTTATGAACTATAATATATAAATAGCTAAGTGAGGTAAAGAGTAAGATACCCTGCCTTTCAACAGAGTTATTTAGTTGCAACAACCAAAACAAGCTATAGGAATTCATAAGTCATCATAGAAAGTACTATCATTCTATACTTAAAAAGTAACTTCTCATTTGAATCTAGGAACAAGATCAAAGATACAGACTTTAAACCCATATCCTTTCAGGTTAGGGAAACCCAATGAATCTNCAATTTCATTGAATTTCACTTGTGTCATAATGACACAAAAAGAGAAATAAATGATGTGGTAAACAGAACACTGGGCACATAAAAATAGCTATCCCTTAATCTCTGGAAATGAAATGAGAGTATCCAGTGTGTAGACTCCATATGTCTGTCCCCTTAGCCTTGATGAGTGGAACTAAATTTTGCCCACTGTGAATTCTTTGATCTTCTTCAGAGAGGAATGTAAATGTAAACTTCTCGTGTCTTGAGACCCTAAGCAGGGAACTCAGATGAGCTATTCTGTGCTGGGAATTTTGATCCACAGAAACTTGTGATGATAAAGTTGTTCTTCATTACTGCAGTAAAAATATTAATATGGCAGGTTAGTACTATAGTAGGCAGAAGTAAACAACAAAATCAGTTATTAACCTGCCATATTAATATTTTTCCTATGCTTCTCAGAGTCTCAGTCTCAGCCCTTTAAAACATACTTATGGGTGTTTCATCCCAGCACAAGGAATGTTTAGCTGTGTCCTCTCCTCATAGTCAGGCTGCTAGTCTATCACTTGGTTGCCTTAAAAATGGTTGAGGTCCATGGTTTCTCCTAGAATATGATATTTAAATTGTTCAGTAGAAGTTGATAAGGTACAAAGCAGTAGACATTAATTTATAAAATTTATTGTAACAAGTTTCAAATTGCTTTTGAATTAAGCAGTAATAGAAAAATAGTATAAGTACTGACAAATAGAGTAGTCACTCATTTGTTATTTCAACAGATATTTCAAATATGCCTGATACCTTAGAGCTCTCTTTCAGGGAGTCTAGCTACAGAAGGTAGTACAGGNNATAATTAATAAGTAAAAAGAGGTGCTGGGAAGATGCTTCAGTGGAGCAAGTGCTGATCCACAAGCATGAGGGCCAAAGTTCAGANNCCCAGAACCCACACAAAAAGCTGGGTGAAGAGGCACATGNCCTGTTAATGNTCAACAGTGGCAGAGACAGGAGAATTTCTGAAGCTATTAGCCAGCTCATTAGGCAAACTACCAAGCTCCGGATTCAGGGTGGGAAAAAAATACATATTGTCTTCTTNTGAAAAATCATTTGCTGATGTTTGTATTATACATTCACAATTAAAAATATTTTCCAGCTGGTGTGCCGGCACATGACTATAATCTGCCAGCACTTGGGAAGTGAAGGGAAGAAGTAGTCAAGGTTCATTCATGGTAGAACCAGCCTGGGCTACATAAAACCCTGTTTCAAACAAACAGAAGAGAACAAAATTGTTGTCTCAGTACTGAGTTACCAGTTCAAGGCTTGTCTGGTCTGTATAATGAGTTAGAGGCTAGTCTGGGCTTCGTAGCAAGACCATGTCTCAAAAACTTGGAAACAAAACAAAACAAAAAAAACCTAATGACTTGGTAAGACCAGCTATGNTACTACATGCCTGTAATCCCAGCATTCAGGTAACTCACAGTAGACGATTGATGAGTTTGAAGCTAATCTAGGCTATCTCATGAATTTCCGACTGACCAGCATGGTCTAGATAGTTTTTCAATGGTGGTGGTAGTAGTAGCTTCTTTGTACATAAAATAGAAAAGTAGCTTTCTTTAGAGGAAGTAAGATTTATGCAGATTAGTGGAAAATGTTAACCTATAAAGTAGATTATAGCAAACTTTAANTCATGAAAATTGAGTTTGACAAAGCACAAAAGGAGAATACTGTTTCAAAGAAATTACTTTTGAATGTTTCTGTTGGTGACTTTATTTCAGAAAATCTTAAGTTCTTGGCTATGGATGATCTTAGAAAACTTTATTTTATTAAATGTCTAACTTGCTAAGATAGACTTAATATCTAATTTTCTATGATAGCTTCTATTTGCAGTTGATCACTGATGGCAAAGGGAAAATCAGTTTTCTGCAATGGAGTGTCACAGGAGTTTTTTGAGACAGGGTTTCTCTGTGTAGCTTTGGTGCCTGTCCTGGAACTCACTCTGTAGCCCAGGCTGGCCTCGAACTCACAGAGATCCGCCTGGATCTGCCTCCCGAGTGCTGAGATTAAAGGTGTGCACCACCACCGCCCGGCTCCTCTCTAGATATTCTTTATCCTTAAGAGTAACCGCACTTTTTACTTCCATCACTATAGATTGATTTGTTGTGCTTAGAAATTTATAAATGTAGACTTCTCCAGTGTGTCACAGGATTTATCAGGAACACTCAGGGCAGGTCTCATGCCCCAGTGTAGTTGGCCAACAGAATGGACTCCATGGTTCTTGTTTGTTTGTTTGTTTTGTGTGTGTGTGTCTTGGTATTCTTTATCTTACTGGTATTGTTNGTTTTGTTTTTACGTTTTTTTGAGAGAGAACATGAAGTTGGGTAGATGGGGAGGTGGGGAGNATCTGCGAGGAGTTGGGGAAGGGGAGAGCAAAATATATTGTATAAAAAAGTTTTTAAATTAAAAATAATTTAAATATTTGGCTAGCTTTTATAACATTAAGAAATGTACTCAAATATTATATTAAAACTGTTCATATCTTAGTATTAAGAATTTCTTNAATTTTAATATTTTNAAGAATGAGTATGATTTTTATTACAATATTTTNCCTAAAGAAATTATATATATATGTATATATATACATTTTAAATATACATCAGTACACAATATGGCAGTGAGAAACTTAAAGAATATATATTTTAGAATAATGAATATATAATGTATAAGTGATATATACGTATATATGTATATATATACGTATATATGAGACAGGATCTTGCTATATAGTCCAGGCTGGCCTCTCCCTCATGGTCCTCCTTCCCTAGCTCCCAAAGTACTAAGCTAAGGGTATGTGCTAGCACATCTAGCCTACTTGAAATCTTAAAGATACACTTTAAAAGTAAGTTATAAAAGAATTTGTCATTTCATCTTATTTACAGGCCAATGTAAAGTTACACAACAGTTTTCCAAAGAGTTTATTAATACATTAATAAAATAATTAAACATTTTCCGAATTCTTGTTTCCTGTGTTAATGTTACACGTTTCTTTCTTTTTTCTTGTGTAGTGAACAGATATGGTCCAGAACTGTCCATGAATCACATTAGTTGGCGATNGTGAGCATTCAATAATGAGTGGTGCAGCCTTAGGACTTGAGATTGTTTTTGTCTTTTTTCTGGCATTGTTCCTCCTTCATCGTTATGGAGACTTTAAAAAACAGCATAGACTTGTAATCATTGGAACACTGCTCGCTTGGTATCTCTGCTTCCTTATTGTCTTCATACTGCCGCTGGATGTCAGTACGGTAAGAGTGAAATTGAGATACAATTTAAAAGACAGTTGTAATCATACAATTTGAAATATGCTTTGAATATTGCTTTGTTAAAATGACAAAACTATGTGAGGTTATCTTTACATTTTGAATTTCAATGTTGTTTTAGGAATTTAGTTATTAAACAGTACAGTCAGGAAAATAAGTAGGTAAATTTATGAAATATCCTTTAAGTACTTTGTGAATTCTTGGTTCTCATTTTAAAACCATGTATTCATTGCTTTAGACAATATACAACCGATGCAGGCATGCTGCTGCAAATTCCAGCCCTCCTGAAAATAGCAATGTCACGGGAGTGTATGCACCTGTCACCCCAGCTCNAAGGTAATTTTCCCTCTACTTTCCTGTTTAATATAATACTACAGTATTTCAATTGATAGTCTTACCACCTAGTTTCCTTTATTCCCTATTGTTCCTCCTACTTTCATCCTTGCTAGTATATTTATTATATTGCATGGTGTTGACATACATTTTAAATCTACATCAGTATATAATATGGTAGTGAGGAACTAAAAGAAGACATAAGATTTAGTCTGTTTCCACCTCTTACTAAAATCTAAAACCTCTTATTCATTGCACTGTCTTATATTTAAAAATCATGAACATTTCCAAGTTTCAGCACCATAAGTAAATGTATGAAGGAGAAGCATTTTCCATTTCATCTAATTTACAAGAGTTNACACAAGTAGAGTTTGGCATAGTGGCACACACCTGTAACCCCAGTACATCAAGAGCTCAAGACCAGCCTCACCTACATAGTTCAAGACTAGCCTAGGCTACATGAGACCTTGTTTTTAAAACCCCCAAACAGAAACAAGCTAAAACAAGGTTATTGTGATAAAGGGTATTTCTCTAATATTAGACATTCTTAAGAAACATCANAGGGGCTAGATAGATGGCTCAGCAGTTAGNAGCACTTCCTGTTCTTGCAGAGGACCCAAATTCAGTTTCCANCACCCATGTTGGACAGTTCACAACTGACAAAACCTCTGGCTTCTGTGGGCATCTGCACTCGNGTGTGCACACACACATACATACATGGAAACTGATACACATAATTAAAAATAATGTTTAAAAGAAACATAATTTCACATGAAGAATAAACAAATTCAAAATTTCAAAAGGTTGTATTGAATCCCTATTAAATTTCCTCATAAGAAGCTTACTCATGTTGGCATGAAGCTTTTGTCAGTACTTTGGGGGTATTTAGGTGCTTCTTTATGCAGCTTTTAAAAGAAATATAAGGCCTTTGAGATAGCAGTAAATACAGTGCTTGCCTCACAGTCATAAGGACCTGAGTTTGGTCCCCAGAATTGACATAGAAATGTTGTGCATGGTGACATGCACTTGTAATCCCAGCGTTGGGCTCACTGAACAACAACCAGTACAGTCAAATTGATGAGCTCCAGAACAATTGGAAACCCTGTCTCAAAGGAGTGGAATCGTGCTCCTAAGGATGACACACCAAGGACGACATCCTCTGACCTTTTTGCACACATGTACTTTCACACACACGAACGTTCACATATACATGCAAGAACATCTAACTTGAGTAACAGTAAAATGATAGTCTTCTTTGAATCACCATTCAAAACTAGATGTAGATCAGTAATTGCTTGAGGATTTAGAAGTCCTGGAATTAAAAAGATAGCCTCCTCATCTAGAAAACTTTTAAATGGAAGAATTTGTGGCCAGAGACTCTTCATTAGAAAATATGAACAAAATTGTGTATAGATGTGAGTGCTTATCTCTGCAGAAGCGATAGGGTGTCTAATTTAATTAGNATTTCATCCTTCAGGAATTAATCACCTAAATTTCTGTTATATTGAATTCTTATTATATTCCTATTCCAATCTTAAGTACTATATAACAATAAAGGACAAAATATAGCCAACCCTACAAATGGCATGAGTATATTTTAAGTGTAATCATTGAGTATTTGATTCCATAAATCTATTTATTTTCTAAAGATTTCCACACTGTCAGTCAGTTAATTAAATACTAGGGCTGCTTTTCACTAAATAACTAAAAATACACTGGAAATTGTAAACTTAAGTGATANTCCTTTTTAGAGNAAATGGTTTTGTTCCTCTCATGTACAGTTTTTTGTTGGACAGCTTTGTTTTTAAATTTTTCTGATATATAATGATTTGATCAGTAATTATTAATTTGATGCAAATGAACTTTGCTACTCACAAATTTATATAAACTTGCATTGAAGAACTAATTATTTGTGATTAACTGACTTGTGATTGTTCTGACAGACAACACCCATGTTTCAAGCCCTGGAGTTACATTCCGGATGGAATCATGCCCATTTTCTGGAGGGTCGTTTATTGGACATCCCAGTTCTTAACGTGGTGAGTGCCAGTGAAGGATGCATTTTCGACTAAAAATGCTTAATTTTTTGTGAACCTTAATATTTTGAAATGTATATATCCCAATTTACTGACTCAAATTTCTCCTGTCTTTAAAAAAAGGAAAGGAAAGAGAAAAAAAGCAGACAAAAATAGAAAACAGAAATGAAAATTTTTCTTGTGACTTTCTCCTTCCATGTNATCTTTCTTGTTTGACCTTCAAACCAGTCCTCTTCTACTAAGGTCANCACTTTCCCTTGGTTTCCTTTCTTTAATATCTTTTTTATTGAAATAGAATTACATAGCTCCCTCCCTCCTCTCCTCTCCCTCCAGCCTATTCCAAGTACCCTCTCTCATACCTACACCACACTTCTACCCCAGCTCTCAAGTTGATAGCCTCTATTTCTTTATTATTACTGTTACACACTACTCGATAAATCAGTTGTTGTTTGTGTGTATATGGTTACAAGACTGACCACTCTGCGTTGGACAACCAGTAAGGGAACTCATCCCTGGGAGAGGTTAATTCTCCCTCTCCCAGCACTCATTGGTTGTCTGTAGTTCTAGTCTAGAGCAGTGGTTTTCAATGACTCTTGAGGATTGAACAACCCTTTCACAGGGGTCACCTAGGACTATCAGAAAACATAGATATTTACATTATGATTCATAANAGCAAAATTACAGTTATGAAGTAGTAATGAAAATAATTTTATGGCCAGGGGACGAGGAACTGTGTTAAAGAGTCATAGCGTTAAGAGGGTTGAGAACGTCTAGAGGTAGCACCCCACAAAATTTTCCCCTTTACGTGTTAATATGTCCATAAATATTGCCATTGTTCTGGTTTTATTTATGCAGCTATTTCTAGGAGAGACTGTTTCACCACAGACTTCCTGGTATTCTATATCTTAAAAATTTTTCCTTTTCCACAGTGACCTCTGAGACATAAATGGAAGAGCTGTGATATAGACTGGGTTAGGGCTGGGCTCCTCACAGTCTCTTGATCTGCATTGTGTCCACTGTGTTTTTCTGTAATGGTCTCCATTTGCTGAAGAGAGGCTTCTTTGGTGAGGCGTAGTAGCTACACCAGTCTGTGGGTATAAGGATAAGATTTAGAACATAGTAAGGAATTATGCTGGTCTAGCAAAGTGGCAGTAGTAGATTGTTCTGTAATGTACATGTCCTCACTAGCCTTAGGAAGCTGGATAGGTTTTCAGTACCAGGCATGATTTCCTTCCTGTTGAGTGGGCCTTAAGTCCAATTAGACAGGTGTTGGTTACCACCAAAAACTGTGAGTGCCATTCACTGCACTATTACAGATATCTTGCCGTGCTGGTTATTATTCTGGTTCGTAGATGTTGCAGTTGGGTAGGACTGTTTAATTGCTATCAGTTTCAGTGTAACTGGATTTATGTTGAGGTCTTTGATCCACTTGGACTTGAGTTTTGTGCATGGTGACAGATATGGATCTATTTGCAATCTTCTACAGGCTGCCATCCAGTTATGCCAGCACCATTTGNTGAAGATGCTTTCTTTTCTCCATTGTATAATTTTGGCTTCTTTGTCAAAAATCAGGTGTACATAGATTTGTGGGTTTACGTCAGNGTCTTCAATTCAATTCCATTGATCCACCTGTCTGTTTTTAATGCACTGTGTTGTGGAGATCCTGAAGTCCTGAGTCCATAGGACTGAGCCACTCCAGCAGATCTCCACCCCATCTGAAATCCTGTGCTTTTTTTTATAAAACAAAAGTTTCTTCATTCTTTGGATGTAGTCCAAAGTTGCTCTAAAGGAATTATATTGTTATTTATGTCTTTGTTTTTGAAACAGGATCTAACTATGTAGCCCAGGCTGTCTTCAAAGTCAGCAATCTTCCTGCCTCAGTTTTCCAAGTGCTAAGATTACAGTCATATACCATAACTCTGGCCTCTTCATGAGGGTGCTAAAGCCTAATTTTAGAGACTTCTAGAGACTCTGAAGTCACCCATGCTGTTCTGCTTTGCATGCCATTGCAGCCTNATTTGCTGTCTCCTGCTTTAGTACCTTTGTTTTTCCCGGAATTAAATACTATAAAAATAATTATCACCTTTAATCCCAGCACTCGGGAGGTGGAGGTGGGTNGATCTTTGTGAGTTCCAGGCCAGCCTGGGCTACAGAGTGAGTTCCAGGACAGTTCATTCAGTATTAACATGTAATTACTCATAATAAAATGTATTGGGGAAGAGAATTATACATTGAGATTCATGTATTTGGGGTATTTTAAGATTGTACAGGTACATAATTGATTTAATCATATGTTTTCCATCCAACTAGGATTCTGTTACCTTTTATGCAGTCATATGCTAGATCTGGAGGGTTTTCCATCACCGGGAAGATAAAAACAGCCCTGATTGAGAATGCAATCTATTATGGCACTTACTTGCTAATATTTGGAGCATTTCTAATTTATGTGGCTGTAAACCCACGTTTGCATTTAGAATGGTAAGAAAAGTAGTCTTTTTAANGTTGTTCTGTGTATGTTCATACTGTTTTCAATTAACTTTTATTGCATAGGTACTAGTAAACAGACACACATGCCAGATTATATGTCTTATAGATACCCCTTAAAGAATATCTGAATAATGCATATTACTAAGAAAGAAAATCTANAANGGCATGTTTAAATATAACTATTAGGTGGTGGATTAATGTTTTAACAAATAACCGTATGGTAAAGAACAATATTTTTAATAGAAATTCAAATTTTGTAAATGCTCAAAAATGAATTTTCCCTCCACAGGAACTTATATTTTTTTTTTCTGTTTGCCTTGTTGTAGTTTGACAGAATAGTTTTCCTTAATGTTATTTTAGGTTCATGTATTTCAATAAATTAAAATCCATTTTTTGTGTGATTTCTAATATGTATGTTACCCCCAAATTTATATATAGAATAGTAGAGATTGGTCTCATTGTTGGTGTAAGTCAACCACAACACAAGTTAATTTAACTGTTTACAGGGTTCTCTGAGTTAATCTTGATTTAGGAAGCACCTAGTGAAAAATGTTTTCTGTGGAGGAAGTGTGTGTGTGTGTGTGTGTGTGTGTGTGTGTGTGTGTGTGTGTATGCGCGCGCTATGAATTATTCTATATTCTAATTTTGAGTATAATTGAAGCAGTGCTTCCCATATTAAAGTCTGTTTTTACAGTCACACTCTGACTTTACATTAAAATACATGGATTATATGCTGTGAGTAAAAAGAAGAGTTGAAAATTTCTTCATATGAAACCCTACTTATCCTATTGGACAGTTTTCTGAAAATTTATATTTATCACAGATATCTGCCTATGTTTTCTATTTCTTAGGAACCAACTTCAGACTATTGGGATAGCTGCTGCCAACACATGGGGTCTGTTTCTTCTTGTGTTATTATTGGGGTATGGCTTGGTGGAGATTCCTCGATCATACTGGAATGGAGCCAAAAGGGGTTATCTACTTATGAAGACTTACTTTAAGGCAGCAAAATTGATGACAGAGAAAGCAGATGCAGAAGAGAATTTGGAGGATGTAATGGAGGTAAGCAAATTTTATAAATAAATAAATAAATATATATATATATATATATAAAGATATATATATATATATATATCTTTTATTCATCAATAGCACCTAATTTGAAAAGTTGTTCAACATTTCTAGGTTGTGCTGATCCTTTGTGAGTTTTATTAACTTATCAGAGATTTTAAAAAATATATATGCAAGTAGACTTGCATGGTTCAAATTTGTTTATCAAGGGTCAACTTGATTTAATTATTACAACTTTACAAAAGAGATTTTCTTTTTAATCCCCATTTTATAAATGAAGAAAATAAAGTCCTGGGAGTTGAAGTAACTTCCTTCTGTACACCTAGCTAATAAGGGGAGCCAGGGATTTAAGTTTAGTTCACACTTAGAATATGAAAAGCCAGATGGTAAATGTGTGAGGCTTTGTTGCCATGTGGTCCTTACTGTGGTTTTTGGTGATTGTGGTCTGAAAGCAACTGTAGACTCCATATAAATGAATGAGGGCAAACTTGTATCTCAGTCTGAGAACAGGTGGGAGACTGCTGGATTTGCTTTAGTGTGATGATCCCAGAATCTAAACTATTGTCCTTTTTTCTGTCTCTGAACCTTCTGTTCCCAACTTACTTCATTTTTGTCTTAAGAAACAAGAATTCTTCAGGAAGCCTGTATTAGCAACGTGAGACTGCTATAACATAAGGACCACAGACTGGGTGGCTCAGACAGCCTTGTCTTTAAGAACAAGGTTTCAAAGTCAGTTTCTATTTAATTTGGTAGATATACAATCTGATACTTCTGATGAAAATGTTTAAATATTTAAAGATTTATATTTGATTAAACATTTACATTTGATGAAAAAAGATAATTTTTATTTGATAGTATCCTGTCCAAGAGTTGGTATTAAGTTGTTGCAGATTTGAAGAATTTGGATTTTGCCAGTTCATTTACTGTTTCTTCAGCAAGTACAAGTCAAATGTATTGTTTTGGAGTCTTTTCTTCACTTACAGTACTAGGGATTAAACCAAGTGTGTCACATACACTCAGTGGTTGCATACCTCTGTACTATATCCCCAGCCTCTTTACTTTTTAGTTTTGATTTTTTTCAGATAGTGACAGGTCTCTGAAAGGGCTACGAACTCACTTTTACTTGTGATCCAGCTGCCTCAGCTTCCTGAGTAGCTGGGATTACAGGTCAGCTCAGATGAACCAAGAATGTCTGAATGAAATAGAGAGATGCTCTGTTATTAGATAGGATCCCTTAGGAATAAGACAAGAAAATTAAAACCTGGCATTGTGCCTTGTGTGTTATTTCAGTGTACTATTCATCAGTTGAAAGTGGTAGGAGTTAAATAATTTTTATAAGAAAAAAAATTCCATGTAAAAAAGAAGGCATCCTTTTTTCCTCTCCTTCTCTTCCCCTCACCTCCTCTCTCCTTCCTATTCTT
>LZPO01066549.1:98539-109008 GCA_001675575.1 Neotoma lepida
GCCTGACACAAGAGGTTATAAAAGTGTTACAGGACACTTTGCAAAGGGTGCTAATAGTTGGAGGTGTCATACACTGTGACATTTTTCTTGTGAGTAGCTTCACNTCACCTTCCCCCTCTCAGTTCTGGGATTTTGTCTTGCTTGAATCTGTGCAGGGCTTGTGTACCCTGCTACAGTTTCTGTGTGTTCATATGTATATCAATAGAAGACACTGCTTCCTTGGAGTCATCCATCACCCATGGCTTTTACACTCTTTTCATCTCTTCTTATGCATAGATGCTGAGCCTTGATGGGAAGGGTTTGGTGAAGATATCCCATGTAGGACTAGGTGCTGCAAAGTCTTTTACTCTCTGTACATTGCCCAGTTGTGAGTCGCTGAGTTAATTTCCATCTACTACAAGAAGCTTTGCTGAGGAAGGTTGAGCAATGCACTGACCTATGAGTATAGTATACATCATTAGGAGTCATTTTATTGTGTGTTCCTTTAACAGAATAATAGTTTTGGGCTTTCCCCTAGGGCCATGGCCTATGCAGTCTCAGGTTCTTGGGCAGTTTAGCAGTGTCAGGTATGTGTTCCATCTCATAGAGTTGTACTTATATCCAAATCAAAGCACAGTTGGTTATTCTTTTAACATTAGTAAAAATGTTACACAAGTATTACTTGCAGGCAGGCTGCTGTTGTAGGTCTCAGGTTTTGTAGCTGGGTGATATTGATGAATAACTTTCTCCTCTGATAATGTGGAATGTACTTTCAGTACTATGAATGTTAGTCAAGGTTTTGTGTGTATGTGTGTGTGTGTGTGTGTGTGAGAGAGAGAGAGAGAGACAGACAGACAGACAGACAGACAGACAGACAGGCAGGCAAAGAGGGGGCAGGGAGAGACAGTTGAATCAAGGATAAGGGCATAGAGGGGCCATGTGTGCCCTCTGGATATCATTCCACTTGAGTATTTCTCCATCATTGCTGAACTAGGAGGATGTTCAGCATTAATCCTAACTGAATGTTAGCATTAACCTGTTTCTAGGAAATCTCCAACTCTAGACTTCTTCTCACATTGCACTCTGTTCTCTCAGGCATCACTCTGTCCTTGATGTTCTGTTCTGTAATTTTCAGCCAGAGGTCTTGTTTTTCCTAAAATCTGAATTCAGTCCCCTCACTCAGGGAGAATGCCTGACCAGATTTGAATACTTCCTNATGAGCTGAATTCTGAAAACTAAGTCCAATTAGTACTGAGTGTCCTGTACTTCCTAATGAAAATGAAGGAATAACATTTTCTCCAGGTAGTGTTTGTAGTTTTGTTTTTAGACATCTAAAACACAAAGCAGATCTGTCTATTATTTCCTTTTGGTCACATTTCATTTTGGAAAGTATTTTATTAGGTTATTGTTGAAAAATTCATCATAATTAAAATAAATAATTATACATATATCTGTATATGTTTATATCTCTGAACACAATGGAGATTTATCATCACAGAAGATTTCTATTCCATAGCTCTTCATAATTTTTGCTGTTGGCCATCTTACTTTACAATAGTCATTAGTGGTCAATAAATAATATTGCTATGTTAGTTTTTATCTTCTGGGTTTTGTATAAATGGTATCATAACTTAGATTTTTGATTGTATTGTTTTAAACAAAAGGTATTATGTAAAGATTCATTCATAATGTTTGTGAATAATTCATTGTATTTTTTAGTCATATTCTATTGTGTGCATTGTCACAGTTAACTCATTTAGTTTTCTCTTGATAGAGTCTAGGCTATTTATAGTTTTGTATAGTTAAAAAATAACCTGTTATACACACACACACACACACACACACACACACACACGCAAATACACAAACACGTTTCTGTGTAAAAAATATCTTCTTTAGGTTGGTAGCTGGGAACGCAGTACCTGAAAGTTTTTATATACAATTTCATACACATGTATAATGCATTCTAGTCACTTACTCCTCCGTGCTTTCTATCTCCTCATCTACTTCCTTTCGCAAGTCTCCCTCCCATATTCATATCTTTGTGTGTTGTGATTGTAGGTGAGAGAGAGAGCAAGAAAGAGAGAGAGGTCTCTGTGTGTGATATATGTGTGTTTGTGTGTATATATGAGTATGACGCTTCATACATACATATGTGATCATGTATGTGGAAGCCAGAGGTTGACCCTAGGTAGTATTAGATGTCTTCCTTTATACTGCTCACTCTACTTTTTGAGACAGGGTCTTTTACTGGACCTGGAGCTTGTCAATTAATCTAAACTGGCAGGTCAGCAAGGCCCCAGGACCCATCTATCTTTACCTTCCTGGAGGTGGGATTATACTTGCCTATCTTTTTTATGTGACTACTGGGTTTCGGTACTCAGGTCCATAAGTGCTTCATGTACCTAACCATCTCCCCAGTCCTGAGGTCTGATGTTTGAGGCCAGGAGAAGATGGGTGTCTCAGTACATGTCACTTCAAGATACTGTCAATGACAGGATTTCTCAAGGTCCCTTTATTCACAATTTAGAGAGTTATTTTGGACCAGTAAATGGGATATTGTGGCTAAAGGACAAGTTAAATATTAACCCGGTACCTGTTCCTCTATCGACTCTGGTTAAGGAGGCTGAAACAGAACATCCAATGGAAAGAGACCAGCAGAGATGAGACAAAAAAAAAGAGGGCATTTGGAAGATCGGAATAATATCTCATTTCAAGGTCACAGTCAGTGCTTTGTGACAGACGTTCACAGGGTCCCTTAGTGGGGTACAATTCTCTAGGTGTGTATCCAGTGCCTGGACTCCACGTGTTCTACAGATGGCTGAGCATCGGATTAGGCTTCTAGTGAGCTTACTTCTCCTTGAGGTTCTTCTCTTGGATGCTGCAAAAATCCTGACTGTATCTACACTGAGTGAGTGCTTGCTGGGGATATAGAGTCTTGTGAGACCAGGATACCTGAGTTAACATGTCTCATACAAACTGTATGCAGTGGACCAACCATGGACAAGATATTCTAGCTAGGTTTAGACCAAACCTGGGGGAGGTAGTATGGAGTGTACAATGTGGTGCTTAGAGGGGACTCTACCAAAGGGTGGGGGTAAATAGTAGATGGAAACAGTATCTGACGTAGAAATAGCAGCAGNAGACTGAGTGGTGCATTGTAAATAAAGCGAGAAAGACTTCTCTACTGGGACTTTAGATTGTGAGTAGATGGAGGCGTACTAGTCGAAGCGATCAGTATATTCCTCCAAAAAGGGAACAATGAACATTTCTTGATTTTTCTGGGGGAAAGGGTGGCCATAAACATTTTTGTTTCAAAAGATATTCTTCTTCTGTATAAGCACCCAGTCACTGAAGTTTGCAGGCCACCAGGGCATCTTCATCTTAGTGTAGGAACTGCTATGTTACTCTGAACACCATAGATGTCCTGGCCCCGTTGTTTGGTCTGGGGCTCATGATAATTGGGTAGGGCTTTATATATATGAATCAGTGATAAAAGTCAGGGTTGGGTAGGGAAAATGCATATTAGTACCAAAGGCAACGGAGCACATTAAACTCATATAAAGGCTTTGTGAAAACACTTTTTTAGATGTGTATAAGAGACAGCCCACCCCCAATCCCACCTCCTCCAACACAAGGTCTCCCATGGAAAGTCCCCAGAGCCTGGTACTTTCACTTGAGGCGGGTCTAATACCCTCCTCCCTGTGCCTAGGAGCCCTCTGGATACTTGAAAACACTTTTTTCAAATTGTTAACTTGCTTGCATTCATAGTTGAATATGTAACCCAAGGATTTGGGCAGGAAAGGACACAGACATAAAAGGAAGGCAAAATTGATGAATGTGTTATCCTATTTTAATCCTCTGTTGGATACCTATGGGTGCCAATAAGGCATCAAGATTTTAGCAAAAGTAATCTTCAAGCTTTTGCAAAGGAACATAGATAATTTGTAATCTGTGATCACAATACACTCATAATAGGTATTACCCAAAGACAGGTTGTCAGGAAATAACTCACATGTTGTGCTCCATGACTTCTAAAATTAATGATTTTTAAAAGTTAAGTAAAAGCAAATGAAGCTGGCTGGCTTACTTAGAATTTTATTTATTTATTTATTGGTAATTCATTACTAAAAGAAGAGTTATTCATTCTGAAGGGACTATGATTCTGCTCTTACAGACTGCTAACATCTCAGTTTATTTTGTAGCATTACAAAGCAGTCTTTGTAAATTAAGGTATTTTGTCAGTAATACCCTTGTGCCTACCATTTGTCTATCTATCTGAAACTCTATCTCCTTTAGCTGTTCTAAGCATAAGGGAATGCTAGTCTATAAGCATTTCATCTTTGGTTCCTAATGGTGTTTTATGGCAAATCTATTGATGTTATTGATTTAACAGTATGGGTTTATGAGTAGTAACTTAGCTGTATCTGGTCCTGTTCACTACTTCTAACTATCCTAGTAAGATGATAACTAAAAAAAAATTACTTATTTATATTGTATGAATATTTTACTTGCATATCCGTCTGTTTGCTACTCATGTGCCCAGTCCCTGCATGGGGGAGCGGAGGGAGGGTTCTAAGAAGGCATCAGATCTCCTGGAACTGGAGTTACGGGTGGCTATGAGCCTCTGTGTGGGTACTGGGACTTCAACCTGGGTCCTCTGGAAGAACAGACAGTANNCTTAACCATCGAGCAATCTCTCCAGTTCTTCCCGCCTTAGTGGGTTTTTTGGTTTTTGTTTGTTTTTTAGATGGAATTTCTTTGTGTGGCCATGGCTGTCCTGTAACTCACTCTGTAGACCAGGCTGGCCTTGAACTCACAGAGATCCACTTGCCTCTGCCACCTGAGTGCTGAGCTTAAAAGCGTGCACCACCACCACCTGGCATTCAGAGACTTATCCTAAATTTCTCAGGGGTAAGTATTTTTGTTTTTCTGAAATCATACATTTCTTTTTNTATTTTATATTTTAATTTTAATTTTTTTCATTTTACATACCAACCACAGTTCCCCCTCCCTCCTCTCCTCCCGCTCTCCCGCTCACCTGTCCTCACCCTACCCCTTGTCCACTCCTGAGAGAGGGTAAGGCCTCCCATGGGGAGTCAACAAAGCCTGACATACCAAATTGAGGCAGGACCAAGTCTCTCTCCCCTGCATCAAGGCCTAGCAAAGTATCCCACCATAGGAAATGGGCTCCAAAAAACCAGTTCATGAGCCAGGGATAAATCCTAGTCCCACTGCCAGGGGCCCCACAAACAGACCAAGCCATACAACTGTCACTCATATCAGAGGGCCTAGTTCAGTCCTATGCAGGCTCCCCAGCTGTCAGTTCATAGTCCATGAGGTCCCACTAGCTCAGGTCAGCTGACTCTGTGGGTTTTCCCATCATGATCTTGACCCCCATGCCCATAAAATTCCTCCTCCCTCTCTTTGGCTAGATTCCATTAGCTTGACCCAGTGTTTGGCTGTGAATCTCTGCATCTGCTTCTGTCAGTTACTGGATGACGGTTCTATGATGACAATTAAGGTAGTCACCAATCTGATTACAGGAGAAGGCCAGTTCAGGCACCCTNTTCACTAGCTAGCAGTCTTAGTTGGAGTCATCCCTGTGGATTCCTGGGAATTTCCCTAGCACCAGGTTTCTCCCTAACCTCATAATCTCTCCCTCTATCAAGGTATCTCATTGCTCTCTTGAGGGGTGACTATTAGGAATATTTTCTTCTTAGGTAAAACTAAAAGGATGACTTGGCATCCCCAGGAGGATTCTAGTGGGCCCTGCTGTGTATTACCTACTTTTTCAACATTTTTGAAGATAGATGAGTCTTATAATTCTATATCCTATGGCTCAAATGTTATTTACTTTTTGTTTTTCTAGAATAATAGAATGCAAAAGCATGCAAGTGTGTCAGAACAAAAGGATGATGTGTTCAACCTTTCTCAAATGACAGTGTGTCACCCTTAGATCACTTCCAGGGATGGAGCCTGAGGACCTCAGTGCTGGAAAGAAACACAGAGTATAGACATGGTTTGAACCTTCTGCTCTGATCTCTCTAGAGGAAAACAAGGGTCNAGGGATTGAGCTGCCTTTTGCAGGACCACATTCACCCACAAAAAGAAAGTGAACTCCATATGGAGGTTCATTGATGCCTACCATCCTTTTATGAAGTAGAGTGGTGCTGCTAGGAGCAGATGTGTCTCACTGTCATGAAAAGCCTTAGATTATTAAACTTCTTAACTGTATTCTGTAGGTCTCTGAAACATTTGAAGATGATGTATCTCTCTGAAATATAGCTGTTTAATCTTGAAAACATACCTTACACGACTACAAGTTTGATTATTATAGATGACTAACTGCTAACCTGCATTTTTAATTATCCTAAACAGTTTGTAATAATAGCTTTCAAGAACTAGAACTTTATATTACATTTTTAAATGTACTGCATAGGTANGGTACCTTAAACAAGAGTAGAAACGTATATANGATATAANAAAATAACCTTAAATTTGTATCAATATACAAAAATCCATACCAATGCAAAATATTTGAGATGAATAGTTGCCTTTTCATTCTATATTTCTATATAGCCACTAAATGATGACAAACATCCATAGCCTACCAAATGACCAAAANTCACCCACCCCACCTCCTGGGAATGTAGGCATTGTCTTATCTAGACTGCTTTCTGTTGTCTGGGGGTGATGACAAGGTAAAGCATCAACACATATTTACATAATTAAACACATGCAACAAATTTTCACACAATTAAATNAATATTCTGCAACAGTANCATGTGCATGAAATGCCCATGGAGGCCAGAAGAGGGTGTTAGATCTCCTGGACCTGGAGTTTCAGATGGCTGTAAGTCATCATGTGAATGCTGAGAACTAAACCCAAGTCCTCTGTGAGAGCAGCAACTGCTCTTAANTGCTGAGTCATCTCTTCAGGCATGACATTCATATCTTTGGTGGAGGATTGATATTGGCCATANTTCTATGTTCATGTCTTGGATATTACCTACAATGTAATTGANGGCATGAAAGAGCTAGCTGTTTCTATGAATTGTGAATATTTCTATGTATTTACACATATTTTTGAGTTTCTTTATGTCAGCTGTCTCTGGTAATCAGAAATCTTTTCATTAGTCTCCACAAAAATGAACTTACTTTTGTTTTATTTCTAGTGGGAAGTCATTATAAAGTGATGAACTGTGTGTCNCAAATTCTTCAAGACCATGGCCATAATGTGACCAAATTGCTTACTGAAATGGGTCTCACCCCAGGTAATTTTAAAATCAATTATTACGTTAAATCACTTTAAATAATAAATAATAGTTTTGGATAGAACTGCTTGATAAAAGTTCTGTATTTGGTCTTCTTTAGAGGTAAATCATGGTGTGTGTGTGTGTGTGTGTGTGTGTGTGTGTGTGTGTGTGTGTGTGTGAATGGGTGTATGTGTGTGTATATATATAAGTTTTGTAGATCTCATTAGACTATGTGGTTTTGGCCTCATATAACATACTTCTGTATTTTACTTCCTGGTATAGGTTGACTATGATTGCAGTATGTACCCCAAACCTTAATGTGCTAGAACCAATGGTATTGAACATTATTGAACTGTAAGAAGTAGGTCTAGTAAATAAAAACTAATTAACTATGAAGGTACACACTTGGAAAGGAATTACATTGTCCTTCCAGGGGTAGATTAATTCCCAGTTGGGTAAGTATTTATAAATGAATGAACCTTCCCTTCTCTGGCCTCTTTCTTCTCTTTTGTAATGTGGCTCTTGTACCCACTATGTATTAGACACTTCACCTTCTGTGTTATGATGGAGTGAAAAGGCATCCATCAGAGGCTATTCACCCAGGTCCATGCAATCTTGGATAGTCAATCTTTAGAACTGTGAGTTAAATAATTTTTTATATTTATTTTTATTTTTCATCATGTATATTTATGTGTGATTGTGTGTGTTTCTGCATGTGAGTACAAGTGCCCAAGAAGGACAAAGGAAGTGGTTGGGTCATCTGGACCTGGAGTTAACAGACAGTTGTGGGCTGCCTGATATGAATGCTCGAAACTGAACATGGGTGTTGTGGAATATTTGTACACTGTGTGAAGGTGTATTGCTGTGATTGATGTAATAAAAAGATGAACGGCCAGTAGGTAGGCAGGAGGTATAGGCAGGATTTCCAGGGAGAGAAAGGAAGAGGAGGGGGAATCTAGGTACTCAGGAGACCCCAGAAGACCTGGAGAGGAAACAGGAAGAGTATGGAAGAGAAGTAATGCCATGTGATAGAATGTAGATTCATATAAATGGGCTAATTTAAGTTATAAGGGCTAGTGGAACAAGCCTATGCTAAGGCCGAGCTTCCATAATTAATAAGTCCCCGTGGCATTATTTGTGACCTGGTGGCCTAAAGAAAATTATGATTACATATGGGTACTGTGCAAGAGTAGTAGATACTTTTAGTTGCTGAGCCATCTAAGTAAGATATTAAGAATATAAATTAACTAGTATCAGATATCTTGTTATGGCATCAAAAATAGATTAATCATCCCATTATTTGAGTGTCACTAATAGTCACAACACTACACACCATTATTGATCATTTTGAGAAATTCTTATGTCATGTGTGTCTGAACGTAGTATTGAACAGACATATTCTGCCATATTTAGGACTTTAATTATTTCAGGATAGCTACACTCAGTGCCNCATAATCAGTTTCTATATTTTATGAGACCTACAATTTAAGAAATATTTTCTAGTAACTTATATTTATGCTCAGAGTTTAGGATGTGTGATTGAGAAGACCTCAGATTCTTAAAGAATCAGTGTTCCCCCAAAACTCTGAACAACAATATCAAAAGTTCCTATTTAGTTTAGGAATACAGATAATCATAACCAAACTGAAGATCATCAGTCTCTGCTGATAGATTAGGGCACAGAAACCCAGAGAACATCGATTCTTGGTTCATTGGATGTATTTCTGTACATTTGATTTGCCTTAATACTTTGTTTTGATAACTGCAATTCATTCTTATCCTGTTTTNCTTAGTCCCACAACCTTTGACATATTGCTCAAAGCTATAGCCTCTCCGATCCTTTAGCAAGCTATGCACGAAAAGTCTACAAAAATTCTCCNTATCTGTGGACCTATTGTCTTTTGTTCTTAGATGTAAGTGTTGTTGACCTAAATTTTCCTTTGTCTTGTATTTCTTCTTTCTCTTCTCTCCCCCTGCTACCATGCCCTCCTATTTGCTCTCTCTCGGGTTCTTTTCTTTCTTTTTCCTTTTCTTAGTTTTTCTGAGACAGGCCCAGGCTTTCAAGGGACTTATTTATGTAGTCATGGTTGTTCTCAAACTCAGGAGAATGCTCTTATCTTAGCTTCTCAACTTCTGAGCTTTTAGGCATGAGTCATCACTCCCAACTCAGACATTCTTCTACTTCCATAAATATTGGACATTTCAGATGTGATAATGCATTCATCTTTCTTTTTATTTCCCAGTAGAATTTAAGTGAATTTATGAATATAGAAATAACATTACTAGAACATTTTTACCAACCTTAAACTAAAATTCTATATTGAAACATGTAAATATTAATTATTTGTCTGGATCACTTTCATTCTATGATTATTCAACCTGAAAAACTGTATAACANACATCTTCAAGAAGTAAAGGTTTCTAGGGTTCATATAAATTGTTAAGTATTTAGTAGTGCCAGGAAGGAGGGCTTAATGGTTTTACCTTATAGTTCTTTTCCTTTCTATAACAAGCTTCCTTACACTCAATGTCATCCTTCATTGACATATGCAGATCTGTCTTTTAGACCAGGGATTTGAAGAACTTAAAGAATGTATTTAGACTACAGTCCAATGTTGCAAAAAACATAACTTCAGTTTCAGTGTAATTTATACTCAAACCCAGTAGTGAAAGTAATGATCCAGGGAAAACTGTTTGAGTTCAGAAAAAAAAATGATCAGAAAAGAACAGTAAATAAACATGAGTATTTACTCATGTTAAATATTAACAGAGAAACCCTTTCCAGAACTTTCTCAGATAGACCACTTTAAACACGTACTATAGTTTCTATCTGGGAAAGGACAAAGCAAGGTGGAAGGCCAGATCCAGATTCAGGGTACACCGAGGACAGCGCTCAGCACATCCTTTCACTAGACTGGGTTCTATAGTTATGTTCTGACACCCAACAAGAATAAACATGTCTTATAAATTGAATTTAAATGTTTGTCACAGGAGGCATGAAATCATGTCCAAGAACAATTAAGAAAACAAAATGCAATTCAGGTAAAAGGCCCTCTAATTTTTTCCCTGAAACCTCTCTCACAGATTCCCAAGGCATTGTTTATAATGTGTCATTCCTTTGGCCATATTTCACCATTCACTGTAAACACTATATATCTATCATCTATCTATCTATCTATCTATCTATCTATCTATCTATCTATCTATCTATCTATCTATCTATCATCTATC
>LZPO01066550.1:0-22794 GCA_001675575.1 Neotoma lepida
CACACACACACACACACACACACACACACACACACGCACACACCTATTCCACATGTGAGGAAAATCCTGGAGTGTTTTTCTTTCTAAATTTGCCTTGTTCTCAGTATAATGATTCTCTCAAGGATGAGGAAGAGAACTGGCAAGAGGTAGGCAGGCAGATGGGAGAAGGCAGCAGAGGAGAAGTGTGAATAAGAACAAAATACAGTGATGTGTGGGTTTGAAATGCCATAGCATACATAGTAAAATCCAGCGCTTTCTATCCTAACTGTAAATAAACAAAATGAAAGCGAATATCATAATTTTTTAGAAGAAATCAAAAAAGGAAGCTCCTGGATGGAGGGAGAGGCAATCCAAGGAGATTGGAAGCCCAAGAATGAAGGAAGAGTAGCAGAAACAGCAAAATACAGTAAAATACAAGAAACAAATCTTTTTTAAAATAGGTATATTAAAATAAAAATGATATGTAAAGGCTGCCCATATTTAATATACAATTTGATGAGTTTGGACACACTTGCACACCCTTGAAGCCATTATCACAGTAAACCTTTGGGGACTTATTTGCTGACGTTGTTGCTATTTCTAAACATCTCACACGCAGTCTGTCCACTTGGGTCTTGAGTTGGCATTGGTTGGTGTGTTGTTGACTCGGCACTTGGATGCTCAGTCTCTAGAGCTGACTCTTTTTTAAAATTTTTTAATCATTTTACATACCAACCACAGTTCCCCCTCCCATGCCTCCTCCCCCCAACCCTGCCTTCCCTCCAACCCACCACTCATTCGTTTCTCCAAAAGGTAAGGCCTTCAACGAGGAGTCAACAAAGCCTGGTACATTCAGTTGATGCAGGACCAAGCCCCTCCTCCATGAATCAAGGTTGAGCAAGGCATCCCACCATAGGGAATGAGCTCCAAAAAGCCAGCTCATGCACCAGGGATAGATCCTGATCCCACTGCTAGGGGCCCCTCAAACAGAGCAAACTTCTCTAGAGCTGATTCTTACATGACTGAAATATTGCAACCACTGGATAGTAACTCCCCAGTTGTTCCTTTCTAGTCTACCCCTTGGAAAATACTATTCTATTTTGTGTCCATAAATATGACTGCTTTTAGATACTCATGTCAGTGGATTCAATAAGTATTTGCTCTTCTATGACTGACTTATTTCATTGGATACAATGCCATCTATAGCCATCCACTTCATCACAAATTCCAGAATGCCTTCATTTTCAAGGCTAAATAACGCCCCATTATGTCAGTATGCTACATTTTATTCACTCATCTGTCAATGAGCTTCCAGATTGTTTCTATTTCTTGGATACATTTAGACAATGAAGCACAGAACCCCTATAGAGTATCATGCACAAAAATGCTCAAAATGGATTAGATGGGAGCATACGACCTGCAACTCTAAAACTATTGAACTCTAAAACTACTGAAGAAGACACAAAGGAAAAGCTTCATTCTGTTGATCTTGGAAATGACATTTGTGTACACTATCAAAATCACAAGCAAGAACAGCAGAACTAGACAAGTACAGTTGCATAAAATGGAAAGGTTCTGAACTACAAAAGAAAAACTTATGAAATAAGAAAGTATTTGCAAGATGCCTATCTGGTAAGAGACTGGAACCCAATACATAACTCCTATAACAAAGCAATAAAAGGAAACCTGATTTTAAATGGCTATAAAGGTCCTAGAAAGAAATATCCATGAAGAAAACATGCAAATAACCAACAACTGTGCAGAGAGGTGTTTATTATCTTTAAGCAATAGGAAAGTGAGAGGCAAAATTATGATGGGTACCGTATCACAAAGACTAAGGCTATGGCAAAACTGGGACCCTTGCACACTCTTCTTGAGAGTGTAACATGATGCAGATGCTGTACACAACATGGATGTTGCTCAAAAAGTTAAAAATAGATCTATCACATAACTCAACAACCCAATTTCTGGGAATACATCCGAAGGGGCTAAAATCGTCATCTCAGCGTTAGTCTCTTTATACTGTATAGATATATATCCAGTATATATAAAGAGTCCACATTTCCCTGGTTCACTGTATATACTAAACTAGTTTCTCTTTTTGAGATGTCTAAAATGTATGTCATTGCATTCTTGCCGGAGACGGCATTCCGGATGTCTGATGTGCTGCCAGAAGAGTCCCGGATGGAGGAACCTGTGATTGAGGACACTGCTCCCTCCAGGCATACCCCACCGGACACTCTGATAAGTCTGCCAACTGTGGGCCAGGGAGAAAACAACTCTTGTGTCCCGAGGCCAAACTTTATGGCACATGCATGTCATGTTCTCATCCATCCAACTGTTACTGGCTCTTATAATCTTTCTACTTTATCTATTCTTCATGATCTTTTTTCCTTCCTCTGTGGTGGTTTCCATGAAATTGGATATAGATGATATCAATGTGACCATTAATGATATAAGTCATGGGAAAGACCCTATAGCCTAAAGAGGCTTAGAAGCATGGAATAATTGTATTAAATGTCATGTAATAAATTATGATATGTGAGATGCAGTGCATAGGCAGACTGAGTTGAATATTATCATTATGCAAAGTTCAGCTCTATGCCTGTTGCCTTATCAGTGATTTCCAGTGAAAAACCTATCAGTAATTTCTAGTGAAAAACCAAAAAGCAGATTTAATTTGGAACAAGGAAGGATGGTGGTAGAAGGTGGAGGATGGAGTGACTTATAGATGAGATGACAAATTATAAGTATGGGAAGCCTTTATACACAGCCTTGGTGGCTAAGCAACCATAGGCAGTGATATTTCATTTCACTCTTGGAGTTAGACCTTGATCAGGCTGAGCCCTGGGGCAGGTCTTGGGGGCCCCATCCATTAGCAGAGGATAGAAAGAAAACAGGAAAGGTGCACACCATGGGGACAGAAGCAATGGTTGAAACATGCCCCAAGCCTCCCTTGGTAGTACAGACCAAAGAAAGAAAAAATAAGGTATTTTAAAGAGCAGTTGGAAGGTTTAAGAAAGACTAAAGATAAAAGTGCAAAAGTGTGGAGAGAGTTCTTGCTGAGTTGCAAGACCCCATAAGCTAAANATATAAATAAAATGTCATAGTCTGGAATCTAAAAGAAATGGAGAAGTTTGTCTGTCTGGCGTACTAACCTCTGAAACTGCATATAGTGAACCTCTGGGTCAGTTGNCTTCAGAAGAAGAGATATTTGTAATTTTTACAAGTTAAACAGAAATGGCTTTGGCTCTTTGCCTGGGACACAGGTATGCTTTGTTGATTTTTGATCATCTGTTGCATTATCTCATCCCCTATTTTCCTCGTGATATTACCTAATAAAAGACTGGGGTTGAATCAGATCGAGAGAGCTGGGAGAGAACTGGAGCTGGAGCTGGAGCTGGGGCTAGGAGAAGGCTGGGGGAGAGCTGGGAGAGGAGTAGAGAGAAAAGAAGAAAAACTGAAAGCTCAGAGCAGAAAGCAGAGCATTGCAGAACCCAGACTCTTGAGATCTGATGAGACTCGTCAGCTTGCATTGATATATGTGTCTGAGTCTTCACTTGTGCCTACCAGATATCCCTGCCCTTCAGGACTCACGAAACTGCTGAGGCTGGTCTCCGGCACATTCTGAAGTTTTCCAGATCTAAAGTGGATGTCTCAGACCTACATCCTAAGGAGAGGAGGGTAAAGTAACTATACAGCTTTAAGACTTGGATATTTTTCTTTAAAAAGGTGAAGTAACAATTATCAGACTATGAATAGTTAAGTGCTATGCATAACACAATGTTCAGAGAAGCCACTAAAGCTGTAAAAAGAAATAGGTTAAAAAAATCAAGTGATGAAATTTATACATAAATAAATAGCTAACAATACATAAAGTTTCTCTCAAAGCAGCAGAGAGTGAAATACTAGTTACCAGAGCCTGGGAAGGGTGTGGGCTGACAAGGACGGGTTACAGAGACTGGGTGCTGTTGGACATGCATGATAACTTCTTATTCTCTATAGCACTCTATATCTATCTATAGATAATCAGATTGACCACAATTAAAACAGGAGAGAGGACTTTATATCTCCAGTACAGAGAAATGATATATGCCTGGGGTGATGGATTTGTCAATCACCCTGATCTGATCACTGCTACATCCATGTATGAAGTATCACACTGTATCCATGAATATACACAATTACATATATGCTACAATATGTTAATAACAAAAATGTAAAAAGAAAACATCTATTGCCGTGTATTTAAATCTCTGGGAACAGTTGTTTTCNTGTTTATAAATAAGAATGTATATATCTTGGGTTATATAAAACATAAAACATACATTACTTTCATATAAATTAAGTCTAATAAGATCTATCTGTAGCCACTCACTGTAGTAAGTCTCATTTGTGATTTTGTCATTTTAAAGGATCATATATCTGAAAATCCATGCCACAAATACATTTTTTATACTTCTTTTTTCTTTTTGAGATAATATAATTACGAAACTAAAAATAGATTTTTCAGAGCCCTGCTGAGTGAATAACTAGGCATCTCTACAAACAAAGTGTCCTTCCTGCAATCGCTAACTCTGGGAAGCCTGAGCAATTGTCATGGGCCTATCATCTGAGGGCTGGTCTGAAGAATACCTCTAGCTACAGGGGAAAGCTTTGAGCCAGATCAGCTGGGTAGATATCTACAGTGAATCACAGGCTGGCGTGGAACACATAGCGACAAGCTTAAGACACACTGATGCAGACACTTCACTGAGAGGTACCTATGCCGCAGAAGGAACCAAACACTCTTCTGTATCCCTGGTCAGCTCTCTTCATTTTTATTCTTCTGTAACTTAATGTCTAATTTCAACTCAGAGGAAGAGTGTGATCTGTCCTGGGCTCTTTCTCCCCGTGTTGTTGCCATTTTGCTAAGTGTTCCCAAAGAACGCAGATTGGCCTGGAGTTGGATGCATGTCTCTCTCAGCCCCTGAGTGCTGGTATAGGGTTAGGTTGTCTGACTGTATTTCTTTACCTCTTTCTTTTTCCATTCTACCCTTACATGGGGCTGCCTCATCTCCTCCTTTTGTCCTTCTTGTTCCCACTTCTCTTCACATTTTCTGCTTCTACGTTTTCCCTTTATTGCTCTAATACCTATCACTAGCCTTACATGGCTTACTTCCTGTCCATCCTTACCCTTAGTAACTAACACCTGGGGACATAACACATCATGCCAATTCTTTACACACACCCCCATTATTATAATGGCAAGAATAATTGTTTCTAATTGAATATTGTTGTATTTCAATAGTGGGCCTAACTGTTAGTTGTTGCTTCTTCTGAAGAAAATATTTTAGAATAGAGCTGAAGATATAATATAGGATTCTAAACATATGAATAAGGGTTTATCTGTAGAGCTGTGACACTGGTCTAGGGGGGGAAATAGCATATCAATCTGACTACAGCCTTCTCATTCTTGAACACTACAAATACTTCCACTGAAAGAATAGGGGTGATTTTTTTTTNAATTCAGACAGCAATCTCATTCAAGATGTACAAGTCTTAACTCAAAAACGTAGGAGTCATGAAAAATCAAGACAGCATGATTCTTGTGATAATTATTAATTCCGTAATAAGGGACCTTAATGATCATGAAGTAGATGAAACCCTGGACCAAAAATTCAAAAGATGATTATATGAGCAGATAATGAAATCAAAGACAACACAAATGCACTCATGAAAGAATCTAAAGATGTGGCAAACAGCTGAATGAACTAAAAAAGCCAAAAATACACACACTGGAGAAAAGAGAGCATATTCAATAAATGGTGCTGGTCAAATCATATTAAAGAATGAAAATGAATCAGTAGCTATCACTTGGAACAAAATTCAACTCCAAATGGATCAAGAACCTCAACACAACACAAGAGCAGATACCCTGAACATGATAGAAGAGAAAGTGGGCAATAGGCTTGAACTCATTGGCACAGGAAAAGACTTTCTGAACAGGACACCAATAGCACAGGCATTAAGACCAACAATTAAGAAATAGAACCTCCTTAAACTGAGAAGCTTCTGTATGGCAAAGGACACCATCATTCAGGCAAAGTGCAGGCTAAAAAATGGGAAAAGATCTTTACATTAGATAGAGGCAGAGTATCTAAAATGTATAAACAGCAACAACAAACCCTGAACATCAAGAAAACAAATAACCAAATTCAAAATTAGATACAGAACTAAGTGGAGAGTTTTCATAAGATAAATACAAGTGGCTGAGAAACACAAAAAAAGGTTCAATAGCCTTAGTCATCAGAAAGATGCAAATCAAACTTCTTTGAGATTTCATCTTAGACAAGTCAGAATGTCCATGATCAATAAAACAAATGATGGCTCATGCTGGTGAGGATGTAGGGTAATGAGAACACTCAAACTTGTTTAGCCACTACGGAAATCAGTGTGGCAGCCCCTCAGGAAGCTGGGAAAAATCTGCCCCAAGATCCTGTTATANAGTTCCTGGGCATATATTCAAAGGACACTTCATCCTAATATACAGACATTTGCTCGTTCATATTCATTGATGCTCTCTTCATAATAACCAGAAACTGGAAACAGCCTAGATATCCATCAACTGAAGAATGGATAATGAAAACAGAGTGCATTTACACAATAGAATGTGATTCAGCTCTTTTAAAAAATGAGATTATGAAACCTACAGGTAAATAAATAGAGCTAGAACAGAATCATTTTGAATGGAGTTCAGACCCCAAAAGACAAATGTTGTATGCTTTCTCTTACATGTGGATATTAGCTTTTCAGTCTTTGATATGCATGCTACAATCTCTATAACCACAGAGGTTAGGTACCTAGTAAGGGATTAGGAGGAAGAGTGGATCTCCCAAAAAAGGGAAATAAAATATATTGTTATGAAGAAATGAGGAGGGGGTTGTGTGAGAATTAAATGTGGAAGGGGATGGAAGAGAGGGTTAAGGGAGAGACTGTGTGGAGGAACAGCTAACTAAAGGGCCATTAGAGGGCCCATGTGGAAAACTGCTACTGTAGAATCTTCCTAAAATATATACACATGTGAAAGAAATTTAATGGAGTCCAAATAATGGAGAAGACATTGTCCTAGCTGGACAATCTTTTACCANCAAATGAAACCTCTAGTGCCAGGAATGGGTTACATTTAGCTAAGTCATTGGTTAAAGGGGCTCCATGAAATCTCCCAAATATCTCAGGCTATTGCCAAGGCTATTGGTTGCTCTCCACAAACTTATGGTGAGGTGCTGCTCTGAAGATTATGCTTACATATCTCATCAAGCTTGGAGAAGTCAAGCTGGTGCCTAATAAGAGGCTTCACCCCTACTAAGTAGCATTCATGGTACTGTAATACTGGAAGGGTGAGGAAAAGGGTAATCTAACCCTGTGATCTACAATGGTGACATGCTTACAAGATATCCTAGTGCAATAGTGGCATAAACATTGTGGGAGTAACCAACCACTATTGGATTGGATTGAAGGCCCAATCCATGAGATGGAACCCATGTCTGACACTGCTAGGTGAACCTGAGACCGGAGGAAAAACATGTGCCTAGAGGAAAACCAAATTCTATTGTTCTGCTAAAGGAATGTATCAAAAAGAAATGAATCTCTATGGCATTCTACTATACCCATAGATGAGTGTTTCACTTATAACACAGACACCCACAAATGGACAATATGCAAAGAGGGGGAAATATTGGTGCACTCAGTCCTAAATGGGATGTCTTTATCAAATTCTCCTACCAGGGCTCAGGGAGCTGTGGGGAAGGGGAAATAGAAAGATTTTAAGAGCCGGGGGGAGTGAATGACTCCAAGAAAACAATGTCCTTCAGACATAAAGGACTGATGCACATATGAATTCACAGAGACTGGGGAAACATACATAGGGCCTAAATAGGTATAAGTCAAACAGGGTCCCAGCGCTGAGAGGAGGAAATCGTTGTGGACTAACACTTCTAACCAAGAAGCTATCTTAGATTGGTACCAGCTTGCAAAGGAATATTCAGTCTTCTCCAAGGGAGTCTTACTCATATTAACTACATTTCAAGGTTGGTCTCATGTTCAGGAGTAGATGTGTGTGTGTGTGTGTGTGTGTGTGTGTGTGTGTGTGTGTGTGTATGTGTGTTTCTTGGAGCTTTTTTTAAGAAAGAGAGAAAGAAAAGGCATGGAGTTGGGTGATAGGAGGTGGGAAGAATCTGGGTAGAGTTTGGGGGAGGGGAAAGCAGATCAGACTTATTTTAAAATTGTTTATTTAAAAAAACAGCTTTTTAAATAAAAAAAGAAGTCAACACAGGTTATGAAAGAGAGATTTAATAAAGGGATATGAATACTGAAAAAATCTAATTGAAATGTTGAAAATGAAAAGATCAATAAGCCAAATAAAGGACCCTCAGCTCTTACTGTCAAAAGAGAGGGTCTGCAAGAGAACGGAGCAAGTGCCAGAGAACTTATCAGGGCTTGAAGACAAGTAGATGAATTAGAACAGTGAGACAATTATGAAGATTAAACAATATATATATATATATATATAAACAGCAGTTTATGACTGACAATTAAAAGATAAAAAATATATAAATCATGGAAATAGAAGTAGAAAAATTTCAAACTAAAGAAATAGTTAGTCAACAAATCATGGCATAAATATCCCCAAATCTTGAAAAATAAGTGGTCATTCAGGCATGGAAGACATTTAGGATGCTATACAAGCAAAAACCAGAAAATAACTTGTCTACCTAATTTTATGATTAAACCACTAAGCAGACAGAACAAATCATAGTAATTTGTAAGACAGAGAGAGAGAGAGAGAGAGAGAGAGAGAGAGCACTGTGTATAAAGACAAATCCAGAATAGCAGCCAACTTCTCAACAGACACTCTAAAGCAAGGAAGGCCTAGAATGACATGTTTAAATAACTGCCTGCCAGCAAAACTATTCTTCAAGACAAAGAAAAACTTTCCATGATAAATGAAGCTAAAGGAGTTCATGATCACTAAGCCAACATTCCACAAGACAAACACAGCCAAAGGCTCCAGGGAAGAACAAACCACATTAGAAAAGAACATGGGAGATGAGGATTGGGAACAGAGCAAACAGCATTGTAAACAACAAAATGATAGGAACCAATAAATAGTTTTGAATAACAATTCTAAATGCCAATGGACCCAACTCTCTAATCCAAAGACAGGGAGTCACAGACCAGTACGAAGGCAGTACCAGTTGCCAAAATTGAGGAAAATCTCACAAGATCCTATACCTAGATAAGAATGACAAGTAATTAACGGCTGCTGAGAGATGGAGAATCAGTCTTCTCCAGAGATGAGCCCAGATGGGTTTTCAAATCCTGAGGGATCAGCCCTAAACACATACCCACATTATGTGGTATTAACATTAAATGGACATTTATGGACCCGTTAAGCAACATTAAATGGACCCAGCAGATATGTAAAAATAATATATTTAAAAATAAGAAATGAAGAGGGAGTGGTCTGAGGCAGAGGAGAAGCTGGAGGAAGGAGAGGTGGAAATGATGTAAACNCAGTACTCACATAAATTCTCAAAAATTAAATTTAAGTTTAAAAAAAGCTATCAGTTGAACAATACCAAAATCTGATAAAATAGACCTCAAAATTATTCAGGAAAAAAAGGTCACTTCCTATTTATAGGGGAACAATCCACCAATAGTTTACCACCACCCTAAACATATAATCACAGATCATTGGAAAACAAGTTTCAAAGCATCACTGGATGGAAAGGCACAGACTGTCCTCAACACAGTGATAGTGAGGACACTAATACCCTGCTCTCACCAAAACACAGGTCTTGAAGACAAAAGAAAACTAACAAAGAAATGAATATTAAATATCATTGCAGGGGGAATGGTTGTAACAGACATCCAGGAAACATTCTACCCAAGCATTGTAGAGTACACATTCTTCTCAGAAGGCCTTGGAATGGTCTCTAAAAAAGATCACATTTTGGGACACAAGGCAAATTATAACAAAAGTAATAAAATTGAAATAGTTTCTTATATTTGATCACAATGGAATAAAACTAGAAATTAACAGCAAAAGAAAATACAGAATTCATACAAACTTATGGAGAAAAAATAATACTCTAAAATGCTGAATGTTATTGAAGGAATCAGAAATAAATTTTAAAATCCCTCGAGTTTAATGAAAACACAGAACCTGACACCTACACTTAAAAAATAAGAAAAAATTCAATAAATAATTATACATCTTAAGTACTTGGGGAGACAAGAAAAGGTCAAACCTCAAATGAGTAGATGGAAAGAAATGATGAAGAACAGGGGAGAAATTAATGAAGTGGAAATGAACGGCACCAAGAACAGATGAAAACAAAAGCTGATTCCTTGAAAAGGGAAACAAAGCTGACAAACCCTTAGCTGAACTGCCCAAAACAAAACAGAGGAGACGCATATGACTGAAATCAGTGATGAAAAGAGAGACATTCCCACAGGCACCAGTGACATTCAGGGGACTATTTGGACACACTTTGAAAATCTATACCCTAATACACTGGAAAATGTAGAAGATATTGATTAATTCCTCAACACAAAAGTATTTCAAAATTAAATCAACAACGTATAAACAACAAAAATAGAGCTTGTCTTAGTTACTTTAATGTGTCTATGCTTAAACACCATGGCCAAGGCAACCTATAAAAGAAAGCATTTAATTTGGCTTACTGTTTCAGATGGTTAAAATTCATGGTGGGGGAGCAAAGACATGGTATCAGGAGCAGCTGTGAGTTCATGTCTTGATCCACAAGTAGCAGACACACACACACACACACACACACACACACACACACACACTTCAGTGACACACCTCCTCTAACAAGGCCCCGCCTCCTAATGATTCCCAAACTATTTCACCAACTGAGGACCCAGTGTTGAAATATAGGAGCCTATGGCAGACACTGTCATTCAAACCACCACTGACCTGTATTGAACAATGGGGCTGAAACAGTAATAAAACATCTCCCAACTAAAAGAATCCCAGGACCCAGTGGATTCACTTCTGAATTCTACCAGACCCTTAATGAAAAGTTAATATCAATGTTTATAAAATTATTCTGTAAGCTAGAAAGGGAAAGAAATCTATTAAACTAATTTTACTCTGATACCAATACCATTTAAGAACACAGCAAAATGAAGAAAATTACAGGCCACTAACGGGAATTAAGGCCCACTCAGTATGAGGGAATTCATGTCTAGTACTGTAAACCTAGCCAACTACTTGTAACTGATGAGATCATATACCATAGAGGAGAATCTGCTATTATCACTTTCCTAAGCCAGAATAATACCTAACTGCATTCTAAATACGTATTCTTGTATCCACCCATAGGTGTACTTCTTACTTCTCATCAAAGAAGCTTCTTTTTGCAGCAGACACAATCCGTCACAAAAAATCCACTACTGGTCAAAATACAGAGAACTGACGCTGAAGTGCCCATCTCCAGTTGCTGTATCTA
Source organism: Neotoma lepida (assembly GCA_001675575.1). Classification (NCBI taxonomy): domain Eukaryota; kingdom Metazoa; phylum Chordata; class Mammalia; order Rodentia; family Cricetidae; genus Neotoma; species Neotoma lepida. Next base: position 11,499 of record LZPO01066550.1, read on the forward strand.
TAACATAACCCCAACACCTAAACCTCAGGAACATCACAGAAGTGCTGAAGAACCAGGATATCTTCTGCAAGATAGTGCCTTCTGTATGATAGGAAGGCTGCACCTGTGAAACCTCAACAATATGGCTGCCTAAGCGAGATCTGCACAGCTGACATGCCAGCGTTGATGAGGGTAGTCTCACAAGGTTCTAACCCTAGATAAAAACGTAAAAGAAATAAATGACTCCTGAGAGAGGGAGAATCAGTCTTCTCTAGGGATGAGACCCTGATAGATTTTCCAATCTCCAGTGGTCGGCCTTCAGCTAAGACTCAACAGGTTGTATTTATATATACATATGAATATATAAATATTACATGTGAGACAATAAAAATTAAAGGTGAAGATGTTATGAATTTCAGAAGGGATGGAGAGGGGACACAGGAGGAGCTAGAGGGGAAGACTGTTGGAAATGGTGTAAATACAGCACAGTATGAAGTACTCAAAATCAAATAAAATAAATGTAAAAAATATATTTACTAGCCAAGTTCAATTACATATCAAAAAGATCCTTCACTCTAATCAAGTGAGCTTTATTCCAGGAATTTGAGTATGATTCAACAGACATGAGTCAATAAACGTAATTATGACTGCTAATCCTGGTTATCAACTTAGTTACCTCTGAGAGCAACTAAAATCTAAACAGCTGACCACACCTGTGAAGAATTTTTCTTGATTGGATTATTATTTGAGGTCAGAAGACCCACCCTAAATCTGGGCTACATTTACTGGTGGCAGCCTATATANGAGGATATGGAAGAAGGAAATGTTTGCCCTTTGCCTGCTCATCTTACTCTCTGGAAAGTTTATCTATCTTGCCTCTAAAGCATTCCTCTAATGGTATTAGAGTCTGCTCCTTTGGGATTCCAGTGAANACTGGAGATAAGCTGAGATATCCAGAATCATAGGCTGAATTAACAGCTACTGGATTCTAAGCCTTTCCATCATGAGACAGCCATTGTTGGACTAGCAGCCAGTAAGCAACTCTGATAAATCCTTTTTCAATACATATAGATTTATTCTACCAGTTCTGTGTCTCTAGATAACCTTGACTAATGCAGTAATACATCACTTCAATAGATTTAAGAACAGAAATCACACATGATTATCTCAATATAAAACCAAAAGACAGTTGACAAACCCAACATCCTTTCATGACTAAAGAACTAGGAATAGGAAATGATCTCCACATAATAAGGACCACATATGACAAACCTATGTCCAGTGTCATAGTAAGTGTGAAAACTCAAAACATTACAATTAAATTCAGGAACAAGGCAAAGGTGTCCCCTTGCTCTGCTCCTAGTCAACCTAAAAAAGCCCAGCTAGAGCAATAGGAGAAAGAAATAAAATGGATACACACAGGAAGGGGGAAAATCGAACTATCCTTATTTGCATATAATGATTGTATATATCAGAGACCCTAAAGATCCCCCTAGAAAACTCTTCTAACCAATAATTTCAGCAAAGTAAGTGGATACAAAATTAACACACAAAGATCAGTATTTTTCTATGCACCAATAATGAACATGCTAATAAATCAAGAAATAGTTTTTGAAATAGTTTTTAAATAAATAAATACATAGGAATAAATCTACCAACAAAGAGAATAATAACCACAATGAAAAATTTAAGACAGCAAAGAAATAACTGGAGAAGACACTAGAAGATGTAAAGCTTTCCCATGCTCATGGTAGCAGAACCTATACAGTGAACACATCTAAATTGTCAAAAGGGACCCACAGAGTCAACACAGTCACTGAAACACTTGAATTCCCCACAGAAATACAAAAACAAACAAACAAACAAACCAATCCTAAAGTGCATTTGGAAACACAAATAATGCCAAATAGCCAAAGTAATCCTGAGAAAAATTGAACAATGCTACAGGTATCATGGTAATTGATGTCACATTATACCTCAAAGCCACAGAAATAAAAATAGCATGGTATTGACACCAAAATTCACGCAAAGATCAAAGAATATAACAGACGACCCAGATAGAAACTCACACAGATACAGCCACCTGGCATTTGAAAATATCAAAAACATATATTGGTGTAGTCGTAAATTTCTCCAGTCCTGTTTGCCCAGCACTCTGGACGAATCTCTCCTACCCGTGGTCCCACAAGTGCTTATAAAATAATTACTCAGAGACTTNTATTAATTACAAACTGTATGGCCTATGGCTTCAGCTTCTTACTAGCTAGCTCTTTCATCTTAAATTAATCCATTCCTATTATTCTATATGTTGCCACATGGCTGTGGCATTACCAGTCTGCTGGCATCTTGTTGCTCCTTTGGAGGTGGCTCTCATCTCTTCTGACTCTGCCTTTCTTCTCTCTGTATCTCTGCTTGGATTTCTCACCTGGCTGTAAGCTTTCTTGCTATAGGCCAAAACAGTCTTATTTATTATCCGATGGGAACCACACATATTCACAGTATACAGAAAGACATCCCATAGCATATTGGGGAAAGGGCAACTTCTTCAACAAATGGTGCTGAAAATAGTGGATGCCTACACACAGAAAAGTGAAGCTAGAACCCTATGTTTCACTCTGAACAAAATTTCTGGTTTGGGGAGAATCACGGAAGACTTTGGGACTTTAGACCAGAAAAACAGTTGAACTTTATAAGCAGAGATTAATGGACCATCCCAGTAGGAGCATGGGAGACAGCAGAGCTGACAGCATGGACGATAGAGGCCCACCTCACCAAGTTGCTAAAGGGAACAATATCAGAAACTGGGCTGGAGACTTTCCTTGTGATACTTTGGCAAAGAATGAAGATGCTTCCTCCTACCCTCATTTTAAGAACTTGCTGTTGTAGAATGTTAGTTAAAGATGTGTTACATTTGTTTAGGCTGTGGAATATTTGCTTTAATGATGCAAAGATGTGTTGCATTCTTTTATGTTGCATTTGTTTAACTCTATGAAGTTGTGTTACTTTCCTGTCTAGACAACCTGATTGGTCTAATAAAGAGTTGACTAGACAACAGCAAGGCAAGAGAAAGGATATGCCCACCTGGCAGGCAGAGAGAATAAAAAGGAGGAGAAATCTGGAAGAAACGATGGAGGAATGAGCAAAGAAGGGGCCAGCCACACAGCCACACAACCAGACATGGAATAAAAAGTAAAGAAAAGATATAAAAAAAATAGAGAAAGGTAAAAGCCCAGTGGCAAAAGGTAGACAGGATAATTTAAGTTAAGAAAAGCTGATTAGAAACAAGCCAAGCTAAGGCTGGACATTCATAAGTAAGAATATGACTCCATGTGTATTTATTTGGGAGCTGGGTGGCAGACCCCCAAAGAATAAAGAGTAAAAAATAAAAATCAACCAACTACAACATGCCTAAGGCTGAATTAAAAGGAAATGATTTATTTCTTTGGAGGGGGAGTTTTGAAGGCAGCCAAATATTGCCATAAGTAATCACTCTTATGCAAATCTACAATGAAAAAGACCAAGTGGGGAAGAAGAAATACAAATGTACGGTATGAAGAGGAAAAAGGGAATGGGGAAATTTAAAGCTTATACTAAAAGAGATAAGGAGTTTAAGGGAGGCCTGATCTACATTGGAATAAAGGAAGGGGTGCCCTGGGGGTCATGTTCCACCCAGTTGAGCTCCCAACTTGTGAAAGGAAAAGGTCTAGAGAATGTTCTGCTCTTAAATAGTCACAAGTCAAAGCTGCTGGCTGCAAATGTGATTCAAGGAGGACAGGGTTCGCCCCAAGCTGGCAGGCAAACTTGGAAGTGTCATTCACATGGTGCTGGCTTTAGAGTCATGGAGGCTACATGATTAAGAGAAGCCACTGAAACCGGGCAATGTGTGACAGGACAATCCCTGCCATGAAGGTCCTGAGAGGGCAAGAGGTCCTGAGAGGTTACTCTATGAAGCTGTAAAAGCTGGATTGCCTTTGGAACCCCAAAATGATGGACATGCCAGAAATATTTGATATCTGCCAAGGAGCACTGCATACAGGAGGCAGAATCAGTTCAAGAGAGGGAATTATGTCGCAGGAGGCCAAGCTGAATGGGCAAAGCCATCTAAACCTTCTAACATCAGACATGGAGCTACAGGATTTGGTGTTCTCCCTGTTAGTTTTCTGTCTTTCTTTGGTCCAGTACTCAATATGCCACCATTCTTTCTTTTGGAATGGCAATGCATATTCTATGTCATTGTATGTTGGAAGTATTGGATTTAGTTTTTGATTTTTCAGGAGGTTACAGTTGAGAGATTGCCTGGAGTCTCAGAAGAGATGTTACACTTTGGAGTTTTAAACAGTATTGAGACTGAAAGACTATGGAGAGTTCTGAAGTTGGATTAAACGCATTTTGCATTATGATATGGTCATGAGCCTATGGGGGCCAATGACTAGAATGTGCTGTTCTGAATGACGTAGCTCATTTGTTTGAAGACTTGGTCCCTAGTTGGTAAAACTGTTTTGAAATCAGTAGGAGATATAGCTTTGTTGGAGATGTGTCACCGGATGAAGGCTTTGAGATTTCAAAGGCCTCCTGCCATCCCCATTGTGATCTCTGTTTCCTGTTTGTGGACTGGGGATGAGCTCTCAGAGGTCTCAGAGCCATGTTTGCCTCCCTACTCCCATACTCTTGCCCTATGGTGATAGACTGACTCATCACTTTAGAACACTAAGCCTCAAATAAACTCTACCTTCTCCAAGTTGCTATGGTCACAGTGTTTTATCACAACAATCAGAGAAGCTTCATCCAGCAACTGATGGAAACAGATGCAGACCCACAGCCAAACATTAGGCAGGAGTTCAGGGAACCCTGCAGAAGGGGAGGAGAAAGGATTGTAGGAACCAGAAGGGTCAAAAACACCATAGAAAAACTCACAGAATCAACTAACCTGGGCTCATAGAGGCTCACAGAGACTAAACCAACAACCAGGGAGCCAGCATGGGACTGACCTAGGCACTCTGCATTTATGTTACAGTTGTGTAGCTTGGTCCTTTTATGGGACTCCTAACAGTGGGAACAGAGCTGTCTCCGACTCTGGATTTTGGGACCCTACTCCTCATATTGAGTCACCTTGCCCAGCATTAATACATGGGGAGGTGCTTAGTCTTACTACAACTTGATACGCCATGTTTTGTTGATACTCATGGGAGACCTGCCCTTTCCTAAACAGAAACAGAGAAAGAGTGGATTGGGGGGTGGGAACAGAAGGAGGCAGGAGAAGGGGCTGGGAGGAGAGGAGGGAGGGGAAACTGAGGCCAGGATGTAAAATAAAATAATTTATGTAAAAAATAAAATTGAAATAGCTTCATATATTTAAAAAAAGAAAAGTAACTAAGGCAGAAGATGCAGGTTCATCATATTCAACAAACTAAACCATATTCAGAAAGATAACTATCACGTTTTCTATTTGTGGGTCCTACATTTTATATAGATACTTAAAACTGTATGAAACTAGTGGGATCAGGAAGAGGGAAGAGGGAAAAGAGTGGGTAGATGGGTGATAAATAAAGAAAAAAGAGGAAAAAAAGTAAATGGATACATTTTAATGTAATACTAAGATGTAAAATGATAGCTTAAAAATAGAAAGTGGGTAATAAAATTGTGGACACAAATCAATAACATTAACAAATACACTAAGTGTATGATTTCAGATTCCAGAGCAGGCTTTGGGTTTCCTTGTNTGGTAATGAACTCAGAGAGGGTATAGGAGAACTTTCCTTTTCATCTGTTTTAAACTACCAATCACGGAGACAATCTGCCACAAATGAATGCTTTTATATATGTGATGAATTACACTAGGCAGAGGACATCAGAGAGAACCTCATTAGAACATCTGCATGTTGTCACACCAGGTGGGGCCTGATTGTTACTGGAACTTTTCCACTATGTTTTCCATGCCTGTGAACAAATAAGCTCAAGACTACTCAAGTACACAAGCCTAAGAACAAATGGCGAAGCTGGGTGAACCACAGTAGGGACCAGCCTGTGGAGGAGCTGAAGATGCAGAACGGAGGTGTGTGAGGGGTGTGCAGCCCTTCCCATCTCAATGTTCCCATGGTCCCCTTAACTTTCTTGGACCTCAGTGTGACAATGTAAGGACATGATGACACCTCTGTTAACTGTCAGCAACATTAAAGGTGTGACAGCAAGGTGTTCAGCTTCTTTTTATTTTGTTTGATCTGGTGTAANAAACAGNTGCTGTATGTGGGTGGGAAGAGAGTGCATCAGAACTCCTTTACTTTGTGCTCAATTTTTCTGTTAACCTAAAATTGCTCTGAAAATAGTCTATTATCTTTTGAAAAACATTAATACGTAAGTTTTAAGAAAAAGGTCAATTTTAAGCTTTATCTTATAGAAAGTATTCACTTCACTCATCTCNCATAATTTCTTGCTTTCCTATATTCTCTCACCTTTTGTGTGTACTATGTTCTTGCCATACATTTGCTGTGAAACATGTATTATGAAATGCGTTTTACATGTGCAGTATTATTTAGCTATGCCAAAAATGTAGAAGTAACTCCTGGTAAATAAAGTGCTAGGAGTCNCCTAGGAGAATCTGTTTATGTATTGGATAGACATTACGTCTGACTTAGTTCTGTCAACTGAATTACAGTATAAATTAGTGACCATTTAAAGCTTGGAATTCCATCCATATACTGGAGACCATCATAATGACTCTACCCCATCAGCATTTGCTTTCAGTGATCTAACATGGAAATACAGTTTGGGCACCTAGTTTCTATCCTAGATCAATGTAAACATCTAATAAATTCTTATAGATAAGGGAGCAGAAGCTTATGATAACACACCCAGTACCTTATGAAGAGAGAACTGAGTTTTTTGTTTTTTGTTTTTTATCCGTGGAAAGACAATTCAAATCCCAGTGTTCTCAATTTATGATGTCACTGAGGTGTTTGTTGTCTTCCACACATATACTGGAGTAAAGGATGGACAAAATGGAAGAGAGNTCAGGGAAAGAAGAACCCAGGGAGCATTGTGAAGCCACAGAACACATATTATCTCAGGTATCCAATTACCCGGCTAGATGACTTTCCTGCTGTCTGTCTGTGGAGGCTGGGCTGCAAACCTGATAGAAGGGAGCCTGGAATAGCACGCTCTAACCTTTGATTGATTTGTTCCTCAGACCTGGTCCNCTTCCCTCTGCAAGGCTGTAAAAGTCATGAGCTTTACAGCTTCTTCTTCTCAGGCTGATGAAACAGGAAGTCATTTCTCTTCCATCCTGACACATCCCTGATCATAAACTGCAGTCCCATCCTTGCTTCTGTACAATCGTGGTGCAGTTTCCTCTTTATTCTCAAGAAAGTATTCGAGCCAACTGGTATGAGAGGACGGGGGGATAAATGTTCCCATTATCCAGCAGACAAGCCTCTACACAAATGAAAGGTGACACTGGCAGTTTATTCCTGTACTCTTGAATCTCCATTCATTCAAACCTCTGCCTGAANACCTTCTGGGAACTTNTCTCTCCAATGNTCACTTTTTGTAGCAGCAGGCTCTTCCCTGGTAAGCTGTAATGTCAGAATTAGAAAAGGACTGTTGTGTACCATACATTATCAAAGACATATATATAGGGTCAGGCAAGAAAGAATTTTGGAGAAAATTCAGTGACAGAAGCAGAAATNAGAGTGGAATTTGAGCTCACTTAGGGAATAATAGCAGTCAAGAAAGGGTAACAGAGTCTAGATGCTTGNAAATGTCCTATGCCTGTGCAAAGCTCTGTGAGTGCAGGTTTAACAGGGTCTGTGTGAAGTTCTAAGGAGAAATGTATAGGGTACAGGAGACTGAAAGATTTGCTTCTTCTTCTTTTGTTTTTGGTTTGTTTGTTTGTTTGTTTGTTTGTTTTGAGACAGGATTCCTCTGTGTAGCTCTGGCCGTCCTGGAACTCACTCTATAGACCAGGCTGGACTTGAACTCACAGAGATCCACCAGCCTCTGCCTCCTGAGTGCTGGGATTAAAGGGGTGCACAACTACAGCCCAGTAAGACTTGCTTCTTTAGATGTCCCTCTGTCCTAAAGTGGCTCCCTGGAACACTTGAATGCAGATGTCCCTTTTCACCTTCTCCTTTTCTTTTTCTTTTTCTTTTCACTTATTTACTTTTTTATTATTAAAAAGATCTTCCACTCCTTTTATATACCAACCTCAGATCCCCCTCTCCTCCCTCCTCCCACCCCGCCAGCTCCNCCCCCACCCCCGTCAACCCACCCCCACTCCCACCTCCTCCAATACAAGGTCTCCCATGGTGAGTCCCCGGAGTCTGGCACTCTTATGTCATCTGAGATCATATATCCCATATGTCTCACTACTCCAATGCAGTTTCTACCCCAGGAAGGATCAAACAGCAAACCTACTGTGTTCCTCTCCTGGGGAATGCACATTCACAGCCCTGTTCTTTCTGTGGCCCTTCTCTGTAATTACACACAGCTGTGATTAGCTGCACACACCTGCAAGAGACTGAGCTCTTCATCATTCCATCATGGATGTGTAAGGGGTTCATGAGGCTCCACCCTTTCCCTAGGGGCTATTGGTAGATCATGGTTGCCTCGGGAGTGGGGNGGTGCCACCTTCTTAAGCAGTATAATCACTAGTAAGTTGCTCATACCACAATAAATAGCCGCTCTACCCATGCTCATGCAAACAACTTCATTAAAGTCAATGAATCAAAAAAGATATACATGAGGAGCTAGGAGGGGAACTACTGGGGAGGCAGCAATGGTCAATAGGAGTGGGACGGGATGAGCAATACTGACAGGTGAGTGTGATCACAATATGTTGTATATAAGTATGAAATTGTCAAAACATATAAATGAATAATTTTAAAAGATGGAATTTTCAAATTCAAGGATACAAGAGCNCTGTGNCAAATGATATGAACAGCTTCTCAAATATTCCAGGCACAAAGTCCAGACCTGAGCCTGCCTCAGGTGAACCAGAGAGGTGCAGCCATGCGTGACTGTGTTCTGAGAGGCACAGGGTGATGAATGAGCCTGTCTCTATGTAATGCCCCCATGATGGCGATGGATGGCAAGCTGGGAAGAGAGTGAAAGAATATACAAAATTATCTTCTCAATGCCAGAATGCTAAGAAAGTCCATCTGGGGCATACTTCCTTAGTGGCCAGTTAATAAGGATAAGGAAAACGAAATAAAACCATAATCACAGCACTAGGAAGCTGAGACTGGAGGCTCACCAGGGCAAGAGCTGTCCAGACTACATAGTGAGACCATGTCTCAAAAAGAATAATATATATTAAGTATGTAATTCAAGAAATGAGAACAGAAACAAAATACATCTTTGAAAAAAGCATGAAAGTGGTATTAATAAATCTGAAAGCATAAAAATTATGATAAAAATTAGAATTGGATTCATTGGATACTTAAAAATGGTTTACAGGAGTTAGATGAGTGGCTAACATTGAGTTAATTTATTGAAATGAAGCAAAGACATAAGTTAATAAAACTGAAAAATAGATAAAAGAAAAATATATGTGCAATACTGCTTTAATATTAATAGATAAAAATTGAATGTAATAGAAAATCATGTGTATATCTGTGTACATAAACATGAATCCATATATATACATAACTTGTTTTAATTTAACTATATGGATTTGTNTTTATTTCTCTTTATTACTCTTTCCCACCCCTTTCCCAGCCGACAGTGTCATTGTGCTTCATGTGTGATTACGTCTGACAAGACAGAAAGCTATGAGTCCAGGGCTTGTACCCCAGGTAGAGAACTTGGCCGCAATATACAAGGATCTGGGTTGAACTCCTTGTAAGAAACAAAGGAAAGAAACAGGAGAAGAGGGAGAGAGATTGAACTCACCCTGTGGGGTCTTCAGACTCCTTTTTGTAATGCTCATTTCAGTCAAGAATGTTTAAAGTTTGTAGACACAGTAGAAGTGGAAAATGGTTTGGGTGTGAAATAGGAACGAGAAAGCAACTTCATGAGAAGACAGACAGATGTCTCTTCAGGTCCCACAGCAGCTGGGATCATGTCATGGTTTTCTGTGGCTCTCTAAGAGTAAGACCCAAGAGTGGGAAAACTGTTTGATGATTAGAAAGGGTGCCTAGCTTTGTAAACCTCAAAACAGAATCATAAACAAGGCATTGTCAATTGGATAGTTTAGACATTTATGAATTCTTCTAAGAAGATGATGGCCGTATTTCAGCTAAGAAACCCTAATGATAATTTATTGACTTGTACAAGTGGCCACAGGACAGGCAGTATGTTGTCTCATATTGTCCTTGTATCCATATACCTTAGTCTGTTTGGGAAGCATAAAGGTGTAACAGTTACTAACTTTGAGTTCTTNAGTTGGATGCTTGACCAGAACAGAGAGAACCTCAAACGCTCAGCTCCATCCTGTGGTCTTACACTGGGCATGTACACAGAGGCTGTCAAAGACTTCCAAGACAGGCTGGGGACATGGTACNTAGCCACATTTGGGGTTATGTGGAGTGCCCTGTGAGAAAGGTATNCAAAGCAGGAAATTCTGTATAANGCCTGACTTGTATTTGTATGGTGTCCCACNTCAGTGGTGACAGAGTTCCTGTTCTCTGTGTACAAAACATAGAAAGGAGAACAAAACTCTATTCCTGATGCCTTATGCTTTAACAGACANAGAGAGAATGCAAGGATAGCAGACACATGCTTATAATGAACTTGAATGGGACTAAAAAGTAAGAGAGATGATTACTGATAGGGACACAGACCCTTGCTCCACAGTTCAGCTGTTCAGCTAGTCTCNTCCTACCCTCATACTTGACGTCCTTGGCACCTGCAGCCTGTCTCTGACTCTCCGTTGTGACTACAGCACACAGTATCAAGCCAGTGAAGTTGTTTTCAACAAGTGTTTTGAGAAAAACAAACTAGTGAATTAAATATTTTTAATAGTCTGAAAAATGATCCAGAAAANGGGAAAATAAAGNATTAAATTGTGGGAACCCACAGAGACTCCATAGTGTGGCCTTATTCCATCTTGACTCAAAGTCAGAGAGTCTGAGCTTGCTTTGCTCCACAAGGCTGCATAGTAGGATGCTTTGGCCAAAGGCATGGTTACCAGGTGTCTCATATTTCAAAGCCTAATTACAGGATGCCTTGCCATAAGGCATGGCTACTAGATGTTTTGAGAATTAAGGAAGTGTTTACACTTGTCTGTACTTTGTACCTTGAACCATGATGTCCTTGAGAGGGGGAGGTTCTTTGCCTCTCCTCTTGCTGGTGTATAAAAAGCCCATAAGAAGGAAACTCAGGG